>JAIUZE010075114.1:0-22199 GCA_022085475.1 Heliosperma pusillum | reverse complement strand
TTTTATGAGGGTTTTGCTCAAGAACAATGAAGAACAAATGATGAACGACGAAGAACACGAAGAACGATTAAAGACAGTGATATTTTGATCTTTATTTGCTTTATTGTAAAATGAAAAGTTGTTGGTGAGTTATGTTGGGTGAGGGAGCCGTGTATTATAGAGGAAATATGGAGTCGGATTTTGAAATTGTTGTTACGGAATTAACTCGCGTTAATAATTATATTACGGTAATTGATTAAATATTACGTTAATTAAATTAAATATCTAGAGTAAAAATGTCAGATGTATTGTAATCACAAGAACATGAAAGAGTCAAGGTCTAGAGATCGTAGAGAGCCGTGTGGTCTTTTTTGTCGTCGTTTTGTACAACGATTTGCGTAATTTCCCGGTGAACGGATCGATAAAGTAACAAATATCTAAGATATTTGTATTAGTTTAATCGAAACAATTAAAATATCTCAAGTGAGTGGAAAACGATGACATGGGCGTGTGACTCATGCCAAAGTCGAGTTTCGGGTTTGTTTTCGGGATTTACGATGACTCGGGAATAGTTAAATGATGTTCGGGATTAAACCGTAAAAGTTATTCTTTAAATTCCGAATAAATTCAAAATAATTATATTAAATTATGATAAATCTAAATAAATCTTAATAAAAATAAATTAAAATATTATTTTTTTAAATAAAATTTCGGTCTTCAAACTTACAAGGCGAGTCGGGAAAAGTCAACGAAAGTCAAAGTCGACTTAAAAGTCGAGAAAAGTCAAAGATGACTTAAAAGTCAAGAAAAGTTTATGACGACTTAAAAGTCAAGAAAAGTCAATGACGACTTTAAAAAGTCATAAAGTCAATACAACTTAAAAGTCAAAGAAAAGTCAATTACTGACTAAAACGGTCTTTTCATGAAATCTCTCAGACATTCCATATCGAACTCGGAATTTCAAAATAGACTCGAAACATAAAATTCTATTTATTTAAAACTTAAGTCTGCTGAAAAGTGTTAGTAATATTTTACTTATAAAATTTGGTACTTTTCGGGTTGTATACAAATCTGGGGTTCGCGAGCATCGCGCGCATACAACAACTAGTAGATAATATAATATATTATATATCTATATAGCTATATATATATATATATATATATATATATATATATATATATATATATATATAACGCCTCAAATCTACATGATACCCCTAAACTTACTAAATAATACATAAAATATCCAAACTTCTAAACATTAACTCTTAAAACACCTTAATTTTACAAAGAAAATATGTTTATTATTGACTAAACGATATTTATGTTAATGACATGTCAAACTATTGTCAAAAGATAAACAAAAAGTGCATAATATAAACGTTTAAAAGAGGCCGATTATTGCATTTTGGGTATTTTGAGATGTTTTTATTAAGTTTAGGGGTATCATATAAATTTCGAAAAAAGCAAGGGTACCATGTAGAATTCGAAAAAACACAGGGGTAACACATAGAAAAACTTATAAATAAATAAACTAGTTTAGGATATATCATACTATATGTCCGTGGTGAAAGTATATATCAAAATGTTGTCCACGAAATAAACAAGCCATAGGGTATGACGTGTCTATGTTGTAGTTGTTTTTTTTTTAAAGTACATAAATACGTTATTTCCAACAGCGTGTTACCTTCACAAAACCCGTTATTTCCAATTTCCCGTGTCGTGTTTGCTTTACACCATTTCTATAAGTTTGCATTTTCCTACTCACTTGAAACACATCATTGATAATGGCGTGTTTGTTCCGTTTTTCAGTTTTTGAAAACCCGAGCCTACGTAGACACCATTTTGACAATTTCAAAACCAACCCAAGATGACAAATAAATATTTATTTTTGAGCATTATTTTAAAAAATCATTCAAATTTATTTAAGAAAATGATATTTTCTGATAAATTAGGTAAAATTATTCTTTCTAAAAAATTTTTAAAAATGATTCGTCCCAAACTCCATAACTAAAACTTTTGTTTTCCTACGTGCAATCAATTTGATCTTATTGATACTATTTAACACGTTTTAAACTTTTACACGAATACAACCGTCTTAAAAAAAAGTATCTTATTTTCTCTCTCTTAAAGTTAGAGCACTTTAGTTTATTTCAATATTAAGGTTTAAATATATGAGTCGTTTCGTTGCATGTGAGAATTTGTATTGCATAGGAAGTCATAAAACACATGATTTTAGAATTCATGTGAATTAGTAAATAAAATTTGGTTGACATTACGGAAATGTAATTCATGTAGGCATTACAACTTACCTAGGGGACTTAGGTAAGCCACTTCCAATTCATGTAAATTGGGGTAACCAAACAATATGTCTATTTTATAATTTATATATGAATTTAAGTTCTTATGTTAGTTAGTGAACCAAACAACCCCATAGTATGGAGAATAGTAATTTGTAAACGCACTCGCTAAATCTCGCACACAATTTCACTACTTTCCACACACCTCTATGGCTCTATGTTCCATTACTACCCTTCGTACTAAAAAAAAATTAAAAAAAAAGAAGAAGAAGAAGAAAAAAAAGTTCTCTTCCTCACTCGCCATCCCTGACCACCCACCGCCCATCTTTGACGACCACGACCACCCTGTGTCGTCGACCAAACACTCCCGCGTTGTCGACCTCCAATATCGCCGACCAGAACTGACTCAATCCCCTTCTCCCTTCTTCAACACCCACGAACGGCCGTCGACTTCTGTTGCCGACGCCCCCTTTCCATATCTCCGACAACGGTCGATCAGTTGTGGATTCTCGAATGGCGGGCTGGTGGTCCACCGCGGTAGTTAATTACATAATTGATTTCTTATTCTTCAGGTCCTTTTATTTGTCCGTCGACTTCCGATGTCGTCGACCCTCCATCGCTGATGTCCCCTTCCCTTCTCTCCGTCGTCGGGCAGTGGTGGAATTCTGGGTGGTGCATTGGTGGTCCATCATAGTAGTTAATTAGGATTTTTTAGTTTAGGATTTTTTTTTATTTGTATCTCCTTGTGTGTGAAAATGAGAGAGGTATTTACGAAATAAGGCAATGAAGAAAAGTGTTGAAGGTAGTAAATTTGTGTGTTTGATTTAGCAATTCCCTTTGTAAATCAATAAATTTGCTTAAAGTTTATGATCCTCATGAAATTTCGTTTATCATATATTTTCACAATTAAATATTACCACATATAAGCTCTACTACTCTATTCCATGCTCAAAATCTACACAATATGAAATTTATTCATTATTGAGTTTAATTACGCGGTGAGATTTACTATAATTAACATTTTACAATGCGAGTAATAAAAGTATCAATCGTAGTAAGGAGGATAACGAAAATAACAGTAGTATGAATAAAAGTAGTAAAAATAATATTAGTACCAAGTACCAACGGTAGTAGTGAAATTAGTTATAGTATTACACTATTACGGATTTAATAAAGTAGCAATATTAAATGGAGGGCTGGATCCACCGTGATACATTCATTTCACGATTTTTTTTTTTAAGAAAATAATTTATAAAAATTTTAAACGTGAATATCACTGGTCTTGTATTAGTTTAATGCAAATTATACGGGTATGTGGTATGTTATTTCATACTTGGTACTAGACCTGGTAAAACGGACCCGACCCGAATAACCCGACTTGATAAGGCTGACCCAAGACCCGAAAGCGACCCGAAATTACTTGACTCGAGGATGACCCAAAACCCGAATTGACCCGACCCGACCCAGACCCGACCCGAACTTTGACTGACCCGAAAGAGACCCGACCCAAAATAACCCGACCCGAAACCACCGACCTACAGACAACCCAATTTGGAGTGATCCTAAATGACCCAATTTATTGTGATTAGGGGTGATAATGAGACGAGACGACCCACGTGCACCTCAAGCTCAGCTTGGTCCAAGTCGGTTCGTGCGAGTTTGGCTCGACGCGAGCTTGACTTGAAAACTATCTTGATCATTTTGACCTGAAAATGGCCTAAATAAATCGACTATGAATCTAAAATGTCCCGACCCAAAATGACCCATACCCGAAATGGCCCGAACCCGAAGTGACCCAAACCCGAAACTGACCCAAACCCGAAAGCGACCCGACCCGACCCGAAAGATTGAGCAAACCCGAGATGACCCGACCCAAACTGACCCGACCCAAACCCGACCTGTTTGACCCATTTGCCAGGTCTACTTGGTACTAAATAGCCGAATCCCAATGTGTAAGCTAGACCAATTTTTATGTCAAAATGGTAGCAACTTGACCCGTCTCACATTTAAGACGGATCCTTTACTAATTAAATGAGAATTTGCGGTTTATTTGAGTAGAAGTCATAAATTAGAGGAAGAAATGTCAAAAGTTCCAAATGATTGGAGTGAATAAATAAACTTGCGTTTATGCTCAAGATGTGAATAAAAAATGTGAGACGATGACAAACTAGACATATATATAATGAAAAAAAAGATGCATAAAAACATGAAAATCTACTATATATAAAAGCACAATCATTTAGAGTGTTTTCATTGGCCCCTGCTTTCAAGGGAGTGAAATTTCTTTCTTTATGTGTAGGGACACCGGACACCCCCACTTTCTTTTGTGCAGTTTAATTACTCTTATTTAATTAAGAGATTAAATTTACACAATACATTATTATGCAAATTTCAATTTTCAAAGCACAAAAATTATATAAAGTGCATAATTACCATCAAATAAATTACAAAGTGTACTAATAATTTGATAAGTTTAATTTCTGTATATAATTAAAAGTTGATAGAGAGTAAGAAAAAAGAAACTTTAAAAATTCTTCACAATATTATAAAAATAATTTATTGGATACGTTTCCATCTTTTTATATTAAAATAACATACAATATAAAATGCAAAACTTTACAAAGATATATTATCTACCTATTTACAAAAATAAAGTATTTACGAAAATCATGTTCATAAAATTTTGTTAATTTAAAAATGTGTTAAGGCGAATGAAATATTGGGTTGTTTTCATTTCCTTTTATGATACATGTAACGATGTTGCTTAATTTTTTTTAGGTACTTTACTATATTTCATACTTTGTTTGCAAAAACTATAATTATAATTTTTAAAATAATATTACACAATATAGTTTAAATAGCAAAATCGTGCAAATTATGCACGGGTTTAAAACTAGTGAGTATATTAAATTAGGAGGCCCATAAGTTATTAAGTTGGACCGAAAAGAAGGGTGATTGAATACGCAATTGAATATTTTAAGTTGACTCAACTTCTCATGTAAAATCATCTTCATATGCTTTTCATAATATTCATTCATTTCATCATCAGTTGCATACTCTTAAATTTCATCAGCTTTTCATTGCTTTTTATCCATGGAAGCTGATCAAGAACTCGTGCAACAAACAAAAGGTCAGCCCCCATTTAAATCTATTTTATGTTTTATTTTTATTGTTTTTGTTTGGTTTTTGAATTATTCTGATTTGTTTCAAATTAGTTACATTTACAAATTAGGGTTTTATAAAATTAAGGTTGATGAAGAAGGGGGTGGCTCAAGGAAGCGCGCGGTGGGTGGTCAGCCTGTACAAGGTGAGTGAGGGTGGGTTAGGGCGGGGGAAGGGAGCGGGTCTGGCGGCACATGAGAGGGGGCAGTGCGCGAGGGAGGCACGCGGGGTTGATAGTTGAAGGGAGCAAATTAAGGAGGTTTTGAGTTTAGACCAAAATTGAAAACAAAATAATAGTATTAAAATGAGCACAAACTTGCGACGGGTCAAATACTATCCATGTGGGGTAGATAGGACAAAAACAGAGTGCCTTGAGAGTAGCATTCCGTTTTGTCTTATCTATTCACATGGGTAATATTTGACCCGTCGTAAGCGTGTGACGGATAAGACAAAAGCAGACTTGTTGTAAAATGAGAGGGATAAAATGTTTATGTGTGTCCATAATTGAGTAATTTATTTTCATAAATGGCCATTTTCCTCCTTTATTTGTCTTTTATATTATTTGTGAGATGTATTTTAATTAAAGACAAACCCTATTTTTATAAAGTTGTCCATTGTATAAGGCTAAACCACTCTTATATTCCTTAAGTAGGTAAATCTTTGTTTATGGATTTATGAGATGATGACTAAGCTACTTTTCTAATTTATAATTTCTTTATTCTTAATCGGTTTGTTTGCATGAAATAAATTTATGGGTAAATTCTCATTTAAGAGGGTTTTTCCGTTTTTAGTTTACCCCGACTCATATAGTATGAATTTTTTTTTTTTTGGCAGCAGTACATCTAGTATGAATAAGATAAGAAAAATGCATATTGAAAATCAAAAGATTGTCCTATATACCCGTATGAGATGATATTTAACCTGTTTTATTGTTAAGACGGAGACCTCCATTTTAAGAAAGACAAACTAAAGCGTAATATTTTTAATGTCTTAAACAAGAAAATGGTCAAATAATATGAATAAGACAAAATAAAAGTGCATAATGAAAATCAAAAGATTGTCCTATATAACCCTTGATATGTGGGATGATACTTGACCCGTTTTATTGTTAAGACGAATACCTCCATTTTAATGAAGACTAACTAAAACCGTAAATTTTTTGCCATCTTAAACTAAAAATGGGGAATGACCAGACCGGATTTGGTGACCCGAAATGACCCAAAGCGACGCAGAATGACCCGATCCGCAATGACCCGGTCTGAAGTGACATGACCCAAAAATAACCCCATAAATTACCGACCCGGAAATGACCCAACCAAAAGTGACCCGATCCGAACCGATTGAGTGACCCATTTGCCAAGTCTGATTGACTAGTGCAGGGCTTGCAAAAACATGGATACACTTCGTAATGAAAATCACGAAACATGGCCTATAATATTGATTTGAATTAGTCATTATTGATCAAAGTGCTGACTATTTAATTACTATCACAACAAATTTTTTTGTAGGCAATGAGCAAGGACCAAGTTCAAATCATCATGAGACCTTTGTACCTAACCACAACAACAGTTTCCACTTGCCAAAGCTCATACACTACAAATGGTGGTCTCGGGTTGTGATCTACATCGTTTTTCTCCTCGCTGGGCAGACGACCGCTACCCTATTAGGAAGGCTTTACTTTGACAAAGGCGGGAATAGTAAATGGATGTCTACATTGGTCCAATCAGCCGGGTTCCCTATCCTCATTCCGATCTTATTGTTCTGTACTAAAAGGTCTTTTCGGCAAACTAGTAGTAGCCCACCAATTGGCATTGCTAAACTCACTTTACTCTTCACTGTCTTTGGCCTATTCTTAACAGGGGATAACTTGATGTACTCTTATGGACTCCTTTACCTCCCCGTCTCTACTTACTCTTTACTATGCGCTACTCAATTAGCCTTCAATGCCGTCACCTCATACTTCATAAACGCCCAAAAATTCACCATGTTGGTGCTAAACTCCCTTGTCCTGCTCACAATTTCAGCATGTCTTTTAGCCATCAATGCTGATGATGAAGGGTCGACAAGCACGGAGTCGAGAGGAAAGTACATTATCGGATTTTTATGCACAGTTGGCGCCTCAGCCGTGTACGCTTTGTTCCTCTCCTCAACCCAATTTTGTTTCGAGAAGGTGTTCAAGAACCAGACGTTCAGTACCGTGTTAAACATGCAAATTTACCCGAGTTTTGTGGCTTCTTGTGCTTGTGTAGTAGGACTATTTGCTAGTGGGGAATGGAGAGGGATACACAAGGAAATGGAGGCGTACAATATGGGCAGAGTGTCCTATCTTATGACACTAATTTGGATCGCAATATCTTGGCAAATATCTTCAATTGGTTTGTTAGGACTAATTTTCGAGGTTTCTTCGTTGTTCGGGAATGTGATTAGTACATTGGGGTTGCCTTTGGTTCCGGTGTTCGCCGTGATATTCTTCCATGACAAGATGAGTGGAGTGAAGGTGGTGGCTCTAGTCCTAGCCATATGGGGTTTCATGTCTTACATTTACCAACATTACTTGGATGATAGGAAAACAATTAGGAATAAAACCGAGGATGAAGTTCCTAGTCACTCTGTAGAATTGTGTTAACAATTACAATTATACTGAGATTCGGAGAAGGCTGTGTTCGATTGATTGTTTCTATTATTCTATTTATGATAAAAGAGCTTTACGAAGCCCAAATAGCAACATAGATATAGTTTATTGCTGCTACAAAATGTGGCGAGTGCCAAATTGGCACTGTAATTGGAAAACGGATACTTTGCGCCTTTTTGTGTCTCGTCTTGTGTTTTAGTACTTTTATCTTCTAACACATCTTCTTCTTACCATCTTACCTTTACACAATTTTTGTATTACTACTTTTATCTTCACATCTTCTTACCTTTACACCATTTTTGATTTATGCTTATTTGTTACAGTCCATATCATTGAAGACAGACATAATCCGTGTTTAATAAAAGGCCTTTCACAAAGGGCAAGTGGGTGGGTCCCCAGAGTGGGAAGACACCCTCCCACTTACTCTTGTGAGAGGCCTTCATTAAAGACGGATTATGTCCGTCTTCAATGAGATATTGTGTATTTGTTAAATAAAGAGGTAATGCGTGAGACATAAGTTGAGACGAAAAAATCCTAATTTGCTAAAGTCGTGTCTCTTTTTAGATAATTAGGCAAATATTTTTATTTTACATTTATAAAACTGATTGGGAATTCACTATGAATATTTGTTTGTGGTTAGGCATGGAAAACATAGGTTAAAAATATTCCATAGCATATTGAACAACTTGGTTAAATTGGGTTAGTTTAGAACCTTTATCCCCGTTTTTTTGGACTTCTTAAATTAGTGTAAGGAGGAAAATAAGACACAATTCCATTTGATCTCTCATGACTTTGGAAAGTTTGTTGAGATAATTAAGCGTGGATGTAAGTGTGGTTCTCATAATTTCATTATTATTGTAACTAGTAAATTAAAATTCTCCATTTCTAAACACACTTTGTAATCTCTGAAGCATGCAACTGGAAGAAAAGCTAAGGACATATTGTAGTATATACCTTTATTGTAACTAAATCTCTCAACTTTTTTTGGGTCTTCTTTTCATGGTTTTTCTCCATGTATGCTACTCCAGAATTTACACAACAAGACAAAGGTACGCCTCTAACCCTCAATGTGTGATCTCTATATAAGAAATTCTTGGACGTTGGCTAGTGGCGGAGCCAAGGGATCGGAGGCGAGTAGCTAGGCACACTCGTCTCTTCTAGATAATGAAAATTTTAGTTAAATGTTTCTACTTTCATTTTGAGTTTACCTTACTGTATTACTCGTTTTCCCTCTCTGAAACCTTTTCGCCCCTCTAACTAGAAATTTTAAATTGTGACCCTGCCATTGGCTTTAGCCAACTCGATCTCCTTTGTGTTCAATTTTGTTGTTCTAATATAGGCTTATTGATATGCTATATGTGTAGAGGTGGAGTTTGGATTTAACTTTAAAGTAGCTATTATCTTGTCTAATAAATGACGCGAACACCAAAGTGATAATAGTTGGGCGAATTTGAGTTTTTTTTTTGTTATGTGTGTCTTAAGATCTATGAATCCAAAAGATTTGAAACAACTCTTATTGGCAAATTTGATTTTAACAGGTTCAAACGAATGTTACGTATGTCATCCTTTATATTAATTGTTTCATGTCATTGTTCTATGTTAAACCTAAGAAATTCAATAAGCTGATCACTAAATCTCACCAAATGTTAATGAAATAAGAATTCATATAACGTTTTATTGCAGTACTATTCTTTGTACAACTTTTTTTATGATCCAACTTTTGTAGGTTCAAAGGAGGATGATTTCCCTAAGACTGTGTTAGCCCATAACATCAACTTCCACATGCCAAAGCTTGTACATTATAAATGGTGGCTCCGAGTCATAAGCTACATCATCTTTCTCCTCGTGGGCCAAACCTCGGCAACCCTACTTGGTAGACTCTACTATGATAAAGGTGGCAATAGTACATGGGTAGCCACATTTGTGCAATCAGCCGGCTTTCCTATCCTCATTCCTCTGTTATATTTCTTCCCTAAACCCGCATTTGCATCAACTATCTCCCCACCTCTATGGAAACTCGTCCCTCTCTATTTCGTGCTAGGCCTAATGAACACGGGCTTTAACTTGATGTATTCTTATGGACTTCTATACCTATCTGTTTCTACATACTCCTTATTATGCGCGACTCAATTAGCCTTCAATGCCGTATTCTCATTCTTCCTTAATGCGCAAAAATTCACCGCTCCTTTGTTAAACTCACTTGTCCTCCTCACTATCTCGGCTTGTCTCTTAGCTACAAATGCCAATAACGAAGAAAGTGAGACTAATCACTCGAGGAAAAAGTACATAATCGGTTATATGTGTACAATAGCTGCCTCGGCCTCATATTCTTTGTACCTCTCTTTGGTCCAACTCTCTTTTGAGAAGGTGATTAAGGATGAAAGCTTTAATACTGTTGTGGCTATGCTAATTTACCCATCAATTGTTGCTACTTTAGCTAGTGCTGCAGGGTTATTTGCGAGTGGGGAGTGGAGTACCCTTGATGATGAAATGAAGAGTTATGAGACAGGGAAGGTTTCGTATTTGATGACGCTAATTTGGACCGCTATAACTTGGCAAACTTCATATGTAGGGTTGTTAGGCTTGATTTTCGAGGTTTCTTCCCTGTTTTCAAATGTGATTAGTACCTTGGTTTCGCCATTGGTTCCGGTTTTTGCGGTTATTTTTTTCCATGACAAGATGAATGGGGTGAAGATCAACTCACTGTTGCTTGCTATTTGGGGATTTCTATCATATATTTATCAACAATACTTGGATGATGCTAAGGATAACAAGGCTAAAATAAGTGATGCTAATGATGCTCCTAGTCCGAACACCAAAGAAATATGTTGAATATATTTGCACGAATGACTATATTCACTACCAGACCATGGCTTTAGTAGTGACAATTGCCCGTTGTAACAATGAAATTTTTGAAGTTTTTAGTTGAAGTTTCCGACTTTTTGTCATTATCCACATTATTTGAACCAGGATAAGTTTGTGTCCACCTGAGATAGATTTCATAATCCACATTCATTCAACACTTAGTTCAGATTTATAAAGATAGATTAAAAACAATTTCTTGCTACATTTTCCAGGACTTCAAGAATTTTTGTTCAAGTACTTTTTGGATACCTCAAAAGTTAGACATCAAATAAGGAAGAAAATTGATTGCGTGGAAATTAAATTATACTCCTCATTATTATTAGAAAAAGAAGTCATATGGCAACGATGGTCTTTGTAAGAAATGTATGCAAAATAAACTCATAAGTCTTGTTTGGAAATTTTTAGGAGTGTCAACAAAATAATGGTTCTAACATTTTAATGGCTACTCTTTCGGTCCGAGGAAATCGTTTATTTTATTTGTGAGGGGAAAAGAAAGCAATTTTTTGTGAAAGATAAATAAAGCAAAGTAAACTATTGACCGGGACACAGGAAGCAAATTTTAAATAAAGTGGTTATGTAAACTCTACAAAGGTATTAACCCGTAGATATGGTTATGTGGATACAAAAATTCAAAATCATGTAGATCATGATTCCACCATATTCTTTTTTTTTTGTGTAAAGAGAGCATAAGAGCGATTTGTACAAATATACGCCATTAGAAATCCACATGAATTACAAAAATACGCCATTAGAAATCCACATGAATTACAAAAATATGGTGCATTTACATCTTGACAAAACTTTACAGAGACAGTCTCTCATTAAGTTATTGAGATACCAGTTTATTGCATCTCTTTATGTATTTTTTGTACCCCTTTTATTATTGATTTTGACTTAGATTGTATGTTTTATTTGTACATGTTTTCAGAACAACTGTACATATTTTATCGTATATTATAACCATTTTTATTATTATCTCATTTTATAACTTACGTACCCGTTTTATTAATTTTTGTACCATTTTTTCATCAATTTTTAATCAGTCTTTTAATAAGTTTATTGAGAGACCGTCTCTTAGACCTACTATTGGTTATCAGGTTGTACGATACACTTTACTGACATGAAATTTCCTACCTTTTTTTATCCACCTTTCCATTAAAAGAAAAAATATTGGGATATTTTACATGGTACCCTTCAATTTTTTCGACTTCCTACGTGGTACCCCTACACTTTTTAAAACATACATGGTGCCCCTAAATGTTGTTATTATCATAAACATGGCCTTAACTTTAATTTCCGTCAATTAAACTCAGTTTTAGCCGTTAAGTGATGACTAAGACGCTTATTAGGCAATTTCTAGGCTTTGACTTGGCAATGACTTAAGGAACCCTTAATTTTTTTGGAAGACTTAAGAAACCCTTAGCTTATTCAACACATCATCTGTGCCCTTACTTTCTAAATCCATCTCCCTCCTCGATTTCTCTCTTCTTTCATTTATCTTCCTACTTTGGAATTCCTCTCTTGCACCAAGGTCGTCGATCATCATCTCCTAACGATTAAAAGAGGTACATTGATTTCTTTATTTTACATTGCTTGTTAACTTTCTATTACGGAATCTTGTGTTACCAATGTTGATTACACTTAGTCATGGTTTATTTAATAACTAGAAAATGTTCGATTTTGTTAAAGTTTTCATGTTTTGGTTAATAATCATACAGTATATTGATAACATTATTAATAACTTTTGTTGGTTATTTATTATCTGCTTTGAGTATGTTCACACATAATCATGATCTTGAAGTATCATGTTTAGTTGATTATGTAAACTAAAGAACGGACACTATGGAGTACCGTGAGAAGAAGAAGAAGAAGAAGAAGACTTAAATAGAAAAATTTGGAAGGAAATGTGGGAAAATTTGGAGGGAAAGTAAGGGAACTAAATAAGCAATAAAAGATCCACATAAGCAAATACATAAGCGTCACAGTCATCACTTAACGGCTAAAACTAAGTATAATTGACGAAAATTAAAGTTAGGGTTACACTTATTGATAGTAACAACATTTAGGGGTACCATATATGTTTTAAAAAGTGTAGGGGTACAACGTAGAAAGTAAAAAAACTGAGGGGTACGATATAGAATGAGATATGTTATATCACGCCCCATATTTTACGTTTTTACGCTCCCTATTTTGTCATTTATTCCATTCCACTTTTCCCATGACATTATTGTTTTCGTTATTAAGTATCATTTTATTGTAAATTTTGTTTTGAGACGGTTTTATACTAATTAACGTTGCATCGTTATTAAGACGGTTTTATAACGTCCGTCTTCACTTATTCTACCAACTATAACAATTGCATACTTTATGTGCACACCTTATCCCTTATCCAAAAAAAAATCTCCCTTAATTTTCTAAAAATTTCCCTTATCTCCCTTCGCATAAATCCCGACGACGATTTCGGCGATGTGTTTTATAATTATCTATTTACTTCCGACAACGGTCAAGGTTCATAGTTTAACAACGATTATTACTCAAATGAACCACAATTCAACAAAGATTTTAATGCTGAGCAACATTATTGTTACTACGAAGATCGTTCTCGTGGTTATACGGAAAGCGATTTTGTTCAAAATAGAAACACTGACGGTGACGATTATGATGACGACGATGACGGAGGTTTTGAGTTCGACAATGAACAATCTGAAACGAATGCAACTGGAGAGGTAATAATTTTTTTTTGGAAAATGTCGTTACATTATTTAGAATGCAAACGAATGTAAATTTCGATACGTTATTTTGAAAATTGTGTGAGCTAGCGTACGCGTCGCTTTCACCTAGCCCAGACATCGTCGTGTAGGTTGCACGACTTGGCCCACGCTTTGTCGTGTAGCCTACCTGACATGGCTCAGGCTGTGTCGTGTAGCCTATACGACCAGTCCCTGGCTGTGTTATGTAGGCTACACGACTTGGCCCAGGTTTTGTCGTGTAAGCCACATGACTTGGCCCAAATCGTTTTTTTAAATAATAATTAATCCTTTCCTATTAATGTGTTCTTTTAGGAGTCGAACAATGCTAGTATGGGAAGCGGAAACGGTGAAGGTTATAGTAATCATTTCGTCTTTGAGAAAGCGTTTACTTCATTTGAGAAAACATTTGATCGGTCAAATGAAGTCGCTTATGATTTAGGTTTCATTTGGTAAAGGTTAATATCAACCAAAACACTATCCTCCATATAATATTGTCAAACGTGAGCGTCATGGAACGTAAAATATATAGTAGAGCCAAGGAACCTCCAAACCCGCAAAGGAAAACCACCATAAAGCGATTTGAGTGTCGTTTTGAGCTAAGGATGGTTAATGTTAGCAAATTTTCGTGGGTAGTTAAATTGAGGTGTGGTACTCATAATCACTCATTTGGAAGTTATCTTGAGGGGTATAGACGTCGAGATAAACTAGATGTGGAGCAGAAAAGTTTTATTAAGGGATTATGGGAATCTCTTATGAAACCCTGGAAGTTTAAAATTGCTTTCACGCATAAGTATCCCGATCAAACTACCCCTAATATTAAACAAATTTATAATCAGAATACAAAACTAAGTGCTTTAAGTCGGGAGCGTCAAAACAGTCAACCGTGACCGGTGGCTATAAAGGTGATGGTTGGACTTGTCATGAAACATGTGACAAGAAGTGGTTAGACAAGATGAGATTTTCTCCTCCTTTGTGAAAGGAGTTTATCATCTTCGGCCTCTCGAAGAGTGTAAATTGTGTAAGTGCATGGCCATGCTCAGATGAGGTGAAAGTCAGTCGTCAGTTGTAACAATTCAGGTCAGAGAATCAAGAAAAGAGGTTGAGATTTATAAGGATGACATTTCGCCTACCGTATTCTCATTTGAAGAGATAGAAGCAAAGAGATTATGATGCCTTATAGGACATAAGTGCAAGTGGGAGACTAAAGGAGTTAGTTTGCCTATATGTCCGGAATATTGTATACTGATTAATTCTATGTGACTACAATGTTCTGCTAGGAACCGCTTGTAGTCTGAGTCCTAAATGAGTTGGGATTCGGGTACTATTAGTCGGTCCTAGAGGGTCACACACTAGATGAGTTTTGGGCGATAATATAAGGAATAAGAATGATAAAATATTATTCTTATTATACTTTCCTAATCCTGGATGGTTTAGGATTCTCCTTGAACTCCCTATATTAGAGATATATAGGGAGATGTTTATTATGAGTTTTCCTGAAAAATAAAATCTCAAGGGAGTAAGAGGGGAGAAAATTGCTCATGAGTGTGTAGCTCATAAGTTTGTACTAACATACACACTCATATTGGGTGGATACCAGTAGAGGCGCTACACTTGGAGCGTTATTGTGAGACGGTCTCACATATTATATTATCATTCAAGGAGCTGCAATTCGGGTTTATTATACTTATTTTATTAGCATCTTATTGAAATTCTTCCGCATCAAAGTAGGTTTGCTAATCACTCTCTAATACTTAACATGCATGCGATCTTGAGAATTCTGTAATTCAAATCTATTGAAAATCGTTACAGAACCCTTCAGTATTGGAATTCAATACCACTGAGATTATATTAGTAAATTTTCATTACTTTCAAATTTCCTTCTACAACTTTTTAAAATTCAAACCCTTTAAAAAAAGAAGGGTGGTCTTGGATGTTTAATTTTTCATCTTTTTATTTTTTTTCATCATGAAATTCCATAAATGATATGGTTAATCATCATAATCTTATCGCCAAAATTGAGTTGTACTTTGTATTTTTGATTTGTAAGCTTGTCACTTTATTATCAGAATTTTGTCACGGCTATGCCAATAAAAATTGAATTAAGTTTGAAGAAGCGAGTACCACTAGAGCATGGATTTCAAATTCTAGAAATACTAGTATTGGTACCCGGCCCTGTCCGGGCTATTTATCATTAAAATTTATTTGAATTAAATATACTTTAAAATTGCATACTCATAAATTTATCAATAATATAACGATAAAATAAATTATTAAACAATTCATTACTCCCACTATTAATATTTTACTTTAATCAATTGATCGGTTAATTGTTCATATATAATTTTGTTTTTATTATTTGTATTGTTTCTTTTATTACACTCGTTATTAACTGTTACTTTCACTACTCCCGTCGTAATTATTGTTACTTTCACTACTCCCACCGTAATTATTGATATTTTCACTAATGCCGCATTAATATTGAAAATTTCACTACTCCCGTTGTTGTTCTATTACTTTTATTACTCCCGATTCTAATATTGTTACTTTGACTATTGAATCGAGTGATTACTATAATTTGATTAGTTAATGATTAAACATGCAATTTGAGTACACATGCAATTTTAAGAGGTTCATATATTTAGGTAAATATATTACATATATGTTAATTCAATTTAAAAGAATTATGCAATATTATATCTTTTGGAAACCTAGCTTGATTTATTTACCTTTTAATAGTTTCCAAAATATTATGTGTAAGCTAAATAATTATAAATTTTTAATTTAATGTATATTCTATGCTACTAATAAATACCATAAGTGGACATATTTATTTTAAGCAAAATCACCATATTCTGGTATTTTATAAATTTAGGATCCTAACTATCGCAGTACACATTTTACTCATTTCAGTACAATATTGACAATTATACCCTTTATATTTCCCATTCCTTTCTCCTTCCATTTTCCCTCTCTAATATCTCCCTAATTTATTTCTCCATAATTTCACATACCCATGCTTCTCTAATTTACATCCTTATTTCCGGCTAGAGCAGTCGTCGTCGGGTCTTATCCTTCTGTACTGCATATCACGTTGGGATTGGAAACTTCTATTTTATTATTCTTTTAATGTGATCCACTGGTAAAGCCAATTAGCCATATCACCATATGTACTACATGGAGATGGAAGATCGGCAATGTGCAGTACTGCATTTGAAAAAAAAAACAAAAAACTATGAACACTACCCATAAACACAACCACTAGAGGGCAGCTGCACATGCACGACCACCCTCCCACGACCACGATTCTTCACTGGCGTAACCTTCTCTGGCCAGTAGACCGAACCAACACCACCACAACCACCCTCCTACGACCTATCCCTCACTGCTCACAGGCTTAACCCTCCCGCCACCATACCCGGTTCCAACGACGACGACGGACCACCATCGAACCACTCTGACGACACTGGCCATAAACCACCACCTACAAACCACCCCACAATATCACACTATTTAGCCCTTAAATAATTTGGACATAAACCCTAGTTAAAAAAGAACAAAATTATAAGAAAGATTCAATTTAATTATTAGTATAAGATTAGCGAGTTAAATACATGTTTTTTACTCGAATAATCATTCATAGTTAAAAATTTTCAAAGAGGGTGAATAAGGTTTAACGTTTCAACTTTCAAGGATACAAAGAAATTAGAGAGAAGTAAGATTGTGTTTTTTAGGGAAGGGTAGGCAAATGGAAAATTGGGTGTAAAAACTAATAAAATGAGTAAAAATTGTATTGCGAAAATAAAACCCGTAAATTTATACTTGAACCAAAACTATATAATATTTACATTGAAATCCCTTGATTAGGTCTATCACACAGCGCTATCGATTAAAAACTATATGGTATAATTAATTTGTATTAACTTTATTTAATTACATGAAAATCCCTTAGTTTCAGGATTTAATATATAGTATACATTTGCTAAAAGCCAAATTATTGTGACGACAAAAGTGACGGCAGATTGTGCAATTGGATTAGAATTAAATTTGTCCAGCTTAATTTTAATATTAACCCATATTCCGTAAAAGAATTATACTCCCTCCTAGTCGTTCATTTCTTCCCTCTTTTCTTATTGGGTTAGTCGAATTTTCTTCTCTCTTTCTCTTTTTGGATGTAGGGTTGTGTGTCTCTTTTTGGATGTAGATAGGGTTGTGTGTTTTGTGTGGTCCAAATTCATTTGTATGTGGGGTAGTGTAATTTGTGTGGTTCAAATTCATTTTCTTCAATTTTTTTTGGTGACCCAGGGAACACTCGAACACCCTGCAAGCCCGGGGATCAGGTAAGTCATCAAGGTAACCCCTTGATGGCATGTAACCGCAACACTCCCGTGTAAGGAGTCGAACACGGGACCTCTCAATTCGTTGACATTGCAACGCTTTGAGGCATTCCCGCACTCCACTACACTCAAGCCACTTTGGTATTTCTTTAATTTTTGTGTAAAAGGGAAAGAAAAAGAAATGAGTAATTAGGAGGAAATATTAAGTACAATCCATTAATAATATTACATTTTTTTTCTATCAACTTTGACAAAAGACGATAGCATTTATTTATGTTTATTTTTTTCTGTTTTCTTAACAAAAGTGGTATCGAAATTTGGTACCCTCCAACAGCTTCGTGGTGCCCTCTCAAAATAGAAACAATTGGTCTTTCTTAAGACGGGACGATCCGTCTTATTGATTAAGACGGATCAAGCCCCTAAGTGAGGAAATTTTGTTCTATTACGAGGGGGCTTGATCCGTCTGAAGCCCTAAAATAGAAAATGGGTAACATCTAGGCAGGGTCCGAACAGTAAGTGTCATTAAAGACGGATATCTTTAATGAAGACGGGTCAAATTACCTCTTACAAAGTCACACGTACACAAGTGGAAGGACAAGTGGGAATCAAATGGATCATCACTTATTCTCCCATTTGCCTCCTTAGAATTTGTGGGGTCCGAAAGCAAGAAACACCAAGATTTGACCTCCTGTGACCTGGCCAAGGCGAGTGGACCCGTAACTCCTTGTAAAGACTCATAAAAGTCATGGTCAAATATATAGACCTCTGCTAGGTAGCACGGACACTTCTCCTATACAGCCGTCCCGTGTCGGACACCGTGTCGGACACACTGACACACGGACACCTATAAACAAGGAATGTGAGATTGAAAGACTAGAAAAGGTTGATTAGAAGTTGAGTTTGTGTGGGAAAATTGATTAGAAGATAAGTTTGGGTGGAAAATGAGAATAAATTATAGTTCAAGTCAAGTTTTACACTCAATTATCTACACTTTATATCAAATACTAATACAAAAATAAAATTGTATGTTATTTATAACTATAAAATATATATTTTATTAGATTTAAATGCCGTGTCCCGTGTCCTAAATTTCACGAGATGCCGTATCACGTGTCCGTGTCGTGTCCGTGTCCGTGTCCGTTTTGGTGCTACCTAGGACCTATGTTGAGCAATTCTATCTTTTGGGATGACTTGTTAATCTGTTATACTCCTCCTTGTTTGGATACTTACTTAGTTACATAGTTACATAGTTACATGTTCGTCCCATGTCCATTGAGTATGAACACGACTAGGAAATGAGTTTTAGATCGAGTGTATTTCAGAAACCTCTTTATTGTTAACTGTTTCGGTAAAAACTTGTTAATTAGGTGATTTACTTGTTAGGTGGATTAAAGTGGCTATTCTATTAGTATTAAAATAATGAAATAACGTAAGGAGAAATGCAAGAAGAGAAGTGACACAAGGAATTGGTGACGCGGAAACCCAATGTGGGAAAAACTACGGGGGGAGTCCGAATCCCTCCAAAGATATGTACTAAAATATAAAAGTACTTGCTGAGGTGGTACAGAGTATTTGGATGTAAATAAAGAAACAAGGGAGAGTTTGATTTGGTAATTGTTTGGCTCTTGTATGCTGATTTGAGAGTGAGAGAATAGAATGTGTCTTGTTTGTTTGCTTTGCCTTCCTTTTATAATGTGAGTTCTAGCTCCCAACGTCTCTCTTGGTCTTCCTCCGAGTCCTGCTCTGCAAATCCTATTTTTTAGTAAGTTGTTGCTGACTCGGTAAAATATGGCAGTTATGCAAATGTGTTTGTTACTTCCAATCTAGGTCGTTCATCTCACTTTACTTTCAATCTGGTCCAAGCATTTGCTTGATCCATGTGCTTTGCTTTTATCTAATTACTGTGCGCCACATCAATAATCCATGTGTAAATTATTCTAGCCCCAACATTAACTCAAAAAAGAAAACCTCTTTATTGTAAGAAGTACCCCGTACCAGAATAACCAGATATCACCCATGAATATTTTGCATCAAATATCCAAGAGTAGAAAATACGATACAATTTCTAGGCAAGCAATAGTGAAAATGTGAAATAGGATGACTTTTGTAGGCTCACAGGAAAACTAGTTGTCCTCTACTTTATAAGTTTTACTTAAAGACATGTACTATTCAATTAAAATTGGATACTGGTCAAATATTATCAAGTGGTGTTAATAAAGACTCAGTTTTTGGTATACTCTAAGCAGTAAGTGGGGTAATTTTGTATGCATTTAACCCGTCTTAAGCTTAAGACGAGTAATGTCCGTTTGAAATCGTAAAGCAAGATGTAGTTGCTGGCCAAGCAAGATTCACTTCCTAACCACAACGACTTGACTTCTAGTCGCTGGTCACCGCAGTGACTTGAGCTAAAATCGTAAAGCAACTTCATTTTCATGTCACCCAAGATGTAGTCGTTTAGCGGGAGAGCGACTTGAATCAGAGTTAGTTTCGGTGCTGACGTGGACCCATTTCTGAAACTAATCTTATTTTGTTATTTCTTTGGTTTTCAACCCCATTTAAAAAAAATTCTAATTTTTGTGTATAAAGCATGTAACACCCGGAAATGTACCCTATTTTTTTCTAGTGAAAATATTTTACGGATACTTTCAGCAAATTTAAGTTTTAATTTAGAATTTTATGTTCCGAGTCGAATTTAGAATTTCCGAGTTCGTATTTGGAATTTCCGCGAGATTCCATGAGAATCCCGTCTTAAGGCGAGTTTGACTTTTGTTGACTTTTTCCCATAAATATCTCATACTCCCTTAATCTATTTCATTCAACACAAACCAAAACCCTTACTTCTTCCTTAAGCAAATATCAAAAACCCTTGCCTCCAATTTTGATCCATCTTTGAATCACCGTATCTCCTTCGTTTCTTATTGGAATTCATGTAAGTTCGTCTCATTCTTCCCCTCTTACCTTCCTCTATCCGTATTGGTAATAAAATTACCGTCTTTCTCGCTTTTTAAATTATCCGTCTTTCTCAAGGTGAATGATATTCATCTTTTATTATCTAATTGTATGTAGGTGGAGACTAGGAAGGTTTAGAATCGATTAAAGACGCGTAAAGGTAACGGTGAAGGGTTACTCGATATCATTTACGTGTTTTATATGATTTCTATGCTAGAATTCGTATTTATAATATGATTAGTAAGCTTAGGAATTGAGTTATTGTTGATGATTGTTGTTAGTTGATGATTGTTGATGATGATTATTGATTGTTGATAGTTGATAGAAGTTAAATATGAGAATTGAAAATGATTGAACTTGTGGATGTTGTTCTCGGGTAGGATGTAGTCCTGGCCGAAGGACCGGCTGCCGGTTCAGTGGCCGGCTGGGATTTCACTGCACCGACCCGTTTTCGTAGAATGATCATATCTCCTTCGTTACTTGCTTGTTTTGGGCTTGTGACCATTCGTTGGAACCGTAAGAGGATAAGCTATCACCTCCATTTGGCATTTCTGCATTTGCATATCTAGAACTCTAGTTATGACCGTTTGAAGTGGACCCTTGTTTTAGTTAGTTTCCAAACTTGGTTTTTGTGTGTAGTTGTGCTCCGAGCCGGGGTACCGGCCGCCTCCCTCCACACCGGCCTGGAACACGACTGTATTTTTCTCCTATAATTTCTAAAACTCGTAATTTATAATAGTTCGCATGATTCATTTATCGTATAATTTTACGTAGTTACTTATAATATTCATGTTTTGGATATATGATATTTCATTCGCTTGTATCACATGTTTTGTGACGGTTTTTGCTATGTCCCACTTTGAGTCGGTTTTGACAAATGATACGGTTTGTTGGAAGCAAACTATTGTCTTGTGCTTTGTATCTCATTCCACTTGGCTACCTTCCCGTTCGTAAGGCTGGATGGAATGTCGGAACGGAGAGGTATCCTACGGCTTAAATGCATGTGTTAGTGGGCATACGACGACGTTGTTGGGAGTTGAACGCATTGCGTTGATCGACCCGGCCGTCAAATGTTGTGTACTTGCGAGGTGGTGTTATTTGCATGTAGCGTACCGCATGTTATGAGGCTTGAGCTCGTTTTCCGACTCTTTCGTGAATTGATCTACCGAATTTGGGGTACTCGGCATATATATTGTAAGACCGAGTCTTGGATACGAAACGTTTATTG
>JAIUZE010075113.1:369-13007 GCA_022085475.1 Heliosperma pusillum | reverse complement strand
CGCATAAGTATGGTTCTCATTTCATTTCTATAAGCATTGCATTCATGATTCACTAAGATTTGAAGCCTTTTTCACTTTGAATTACACCTCAAAATTAACCCCTTCATACAAATGCTTCACAAAATAATAGCTTCATACAAAACTGCCTACTTTTTGAGCTAGTAGTTAGACTATGGTGTATGGGTGCTATTTTAAGAAGATTTTGTTCCTTAATGACAAAGTGAATTTGGAGAACGAAAATGTTCAGGAAGTGTTGTTCAAAAGAAAAGAAAAAAAAATGAAATAGAAAAAATGAAAAAAATCGAAAAATCGAAAAAAGAAAGAAAAAGAAATAAAAGAAGAAGTTGTGAGTATCTCCTCAAAATGTCAATTCAATGATAAGAAGGAGTTTACCCTTGTATTTCGTGTGTAATAAGCCAATCAGTTCCTTTTATGCTTCGTTATCCGTCTTCTGGGAAATTAATCGAAAGTTTGGATTGAGTATTCATTTATCATTGGTCAGTTGCTAGCTCATTCTAACCTTCACATTGACCATAACAGTTTGTCCACCTTTCACCCATTTCCCAAAGCCTTCTTCATATTTTCCGGCTTCTTTTCTATGTGCATTATGATCTTTGACTTGTGTTTTGAATTGTTTACCATATTAGATTGCGGACACATTTTCATAAGTCGTAGATAAGTGAGTGTCTCAAAAACATTTACACATAAAGAAATCACCTTTTACATACATTGAGTGATCGAGTGTGCCGTGAGAGTCCATTTGTCAAAAGATCATGCAAGAGCCGAAAATCTACAGTGAAATTCTTTGTGCTACGCCGTTATGTAAATCTCAGCCATGTTATGTATCATTCTTGCCCACGTTGTTTTTGGGTTATGATTCATTATGTTTTCAAAGTTTTACGTTGAGATTTGTTTCTTGATGGTATAGTAGCCAGTGCTTGCAACCCTTGTCCTGGTATTGTTTGTTATGTTTGCTTGAGGACAAGCAAAGGTTTAGCTTGGGGGAGTTTGATAAGTGAATATTTGTATGGTTTTAACCCCCAATTTAGCTCGGTTTTGTATGTCATTTGTGCTTTGTTAAGCCACTTTATGAGCTAATATCGTCTTCTAGGCGAATTCCTATGTTCTAACATGTTTTGTAGGAGAAGTGACATTTCTACGCCCTTTTTCTATATTTCCTAGCATTTGCCTAGAACCCGACGATTTGAAGAAGCAAGCTTGACCATGTGAAAGGCATTTCAAGAAGGTTCACTAATTCGAAAGAGAGAAGAAGCAAAGACAGTTTCGTAGTTGTCGGAAGATCAATCAATTAGGCGAAAGCAATCATCGCTTTACATCAAACCCTATCAACAAACCCGACTCAAGAGGTCAAGAGGGATGATGGAAGTCAAGTCATAGGCAAAGGAAGATGAAACGTTAGTCCAAGGACCTGGAATACAACTTACCCGTTCGGGTAAGTGGTGTACCCGTTCGGGGATGTTCGCTGCTCCGCACAAATTGCTTCGACTTCCTATTTTTGTCCTATATGTTCAATGCTTGACCCCTTTCCCACGAAATCCTAATGCTATATAAAGAGCTTCAGCCACCACAACTCATATCATCTCTTCACACAACATCTCTTCTCTTCTTTCTTTAGATTAGTTTTTCTTCTTTCTTAGTTTAGTTTAGTTTTAGTTTTCTCTAGTTTAGTTTAGTCTAGTTCTAAGTTTTCTTCAATTGTAGTTGTTCTAGTTGTAATTGGAATTCAAGTTTCCGGGTTTGCATTTCCTATTCAAGTTCTTATTCCATTTCAAACTTTGCTCATCCTTTCCGGTAATCCTTATTCTTGTTTTCACATTATAGTTTCATTCTCTTTTAGTATTTCCTTTATCATGTTTACCATTCTTAGTTTTTTATTCTTAGTTGCTCTTTCATTATTAATCATGCATAAGTAGTCACCTTTCTAGGGTGTAGGTTAGCCATGTTAGATTGATTAAAAGATGTTAATTGGATAAAAGAAATTGTGCTTTTAAAACATTGTGTCTATGCATGTTTGGACTATAACGATAGTTGACGATTTTTGGCCAAAATCATTGACTAGAATGAAATTCTTTTCCAAGGTAGAGATGCGCGAATTGTATAGACAAAGCATGACATGGTAGATTAAGACCTAGTAAATCGCCTAAAAGCCTGCTAGACCATCTGATCTATGATTGTAATGAACACATCATTCTTACGAACTCACAATGAATTATTTGCATATCCTAAATCCAATTCCATCAATATGTTAATCTACATGTGCGAACCTACTTTCCTAGATTTTTTTCTTTATTGCATTGTTATTATGTAGTAATTAGTGACAAAACATTTGCCAATCGTACTAGATAGAACTCTAACTATAACTATTCACAAGTATCTCCCGTCTCCCCGAGATCGACCCCTTACTTCCCTAATTACATTAATTTGTTGTTAGCCTAGTCTGGGTTATTTATCTTTGATTAGGGTACGCGACAACCCTGTCAAATTTTGGTGCCGTTGCCGGGGAGCACGGTTTTGTTTATTTGTGATTAGTAGAGTTTTACCTTGTCTTTTTCTTTCTTTCTTTTTTTTTTCTTTCTTTTGTCTCGAGGAACACTTGTTCCTTGCGATTTTTCTCACCTTTTCCTTGTAGTATAGTGACTCTTTTCAGGTAATAGGAATATTTTCTTTCAAAGGGTTTGCTTTATTTTCTCTCAATGACTATCTATTTCCAACCTCCACAATGCGAGAATGAGCCTTTCCATGAATACCTCGACTGATTTTATAGCTATTCTAACCATATTATCTCTCTTGAGTATACCCTTGATGAGACCTATATGAGAGATGTCGTGCTTCATGGAATGCTCATTGAGTGTCATAGCCTGGCTAAGCAATTGAGTGGTGGAAATTTTTATCAGAAGAGAGGAGAGGAACTTTGGATTTTCTTGGACTTTATGGCATCCCAATCTCGGGAAGAAACGCACCGGCGGTTGAGAATCCAAGAGCAAATCAATGAAATCATGGCTCAAATTAAAATGCTCAAAGGGCAAAAGGAAGAACCCACGTTTAAAAAATGTAAGCCAATCAATTTTCCTTATGCCTTTTCACCCTCCTCCATGTGAGTCTATTTTCTTATGTGCTTTTTCAGCCCCCCCATGTGAGTCTATTTCTCCCCAATCATATGAATTAATAGATGACGATGATGATGGTCCAACCTTTTCTATTGAAAGTCACTCTAGTGTCGTTCCATTTGACAAATTTGAGACCCCCATTATTGATATTGACCATATGGTAGTCGAGACTTTAGACAAGGATGTTGTTAAGCCCATTTGTGACTCCAATGGAGAGTTGTCGATCGAGTCATCAGATTTCTTTGAAAATCCCTTCGCTAAGGATATTCCAGATTTATTTGAAACTGATACTGGGTTTTGTGAACCTAGCCTTGAAATTAAGTGGGATCAACCACCCATTTTTGATTCCCAATCCTTTGATTCACCCTACCCCCAATTATAGTCCACTAATGACATTTTGGGAACTAATTGTTTGTTCCATGATCTTAAACATTTCACTCCATCTCTCACTGACGAGTGGAGCAGTTCAGTGGTCATCTATGAAGTTTGTCATGCGCACAATGATAAGATATATCAATTCTTCCCTTCAATATTTCATGCCTATATCTTGTCCATTGCTTACATATGTTTTTGTATAGCTCATGCGCAGGTATATGATCGACTTCTAAGGGCATTGACATGCTTTTTAAGGCACAAAGAATGATTTTCATTAATAAAGAGTCTAGCAAGACTTTTAAATTGCGCTTTTCGGGAGGCAACCCGTGTTTTCCCTTTCTTTTTGCATTTTATTTTTCACTTTTTCGTTGTTTTGTTAGATTTACCTTGCAGATGAGAGAGTTTTTGAAGAATCTATGAAGACCTTCCTTGTCAAGTCCAAAAGACTAGCTTGGGGGAGTCCGCACTCACTAGTAAGCTTCACTTTTCTTTCATTTTTCCCTTTTTACCCTTCTTCCCATTAAGCATCTCGTTGCATGTTTAGTCTTCGTGCTCACATTGAGGACAATGTGATGTTTAGCTTAGGGGAGGGATTGCATTTTCCCATTTTGCATTTTAGTTGATCATTTTTCAAATTTTGAATAAAAGAAAAAGAAGATTTTTGAGAAAATTTTAAAATTTTGAACACAATTGAATGCTTTTCATGCTTTGCTTGCTTCTTTACTATACTATCATGTTACATTTCCCAAACTTAGAGCTTTCAAAAGATAATGATTCAATATTTATTGAATTTTTCATACATGGGGAAGTCTTGTACACAGTAGGCATGGAATGAATCTATAGATGAGTACGCTTGATCTTGACATTTGGCAAGTTACACATATTGTAAGGTAGAACCTCCTTAGGTTGGTACATCTATACCCAGTCTCATCTAGGTGTGTGTAGTTCTCCTTGTGATGTGTGTCATGTCAAAACGCATAAGTATGGTTCTCATTTCATTTCTATAAGCATTGCATTCATGATTCACTAAGATTTGAACCCTTTTTCTCTTTGAATTACACCTCAAAATTAACCCCTTCATACAAATGCTTCACAAAATAATAGCTACATACAAAACTGCCTACCTTTTGAGCTAGTAGCTATACTATGGTGTATGTGTGCTATTTTGAGAAGATTTTGTTCCTTAATGACAAAGTGAATTTGGAGAACGAAAATGTTCAGGATGTGTTGTTCAAAAGAAAAGAAAAAAAAATGAAAATATCTGAAAAAAATGAAAAAATGAAATAGAAATAATGAAAAAAATCGAAAAATATAAAAAAAAGAAAGAAAAAGAAATAAAAGAAGAAGTTGTGAGTATCTCCCCAAAATGTCAATTCAATGATAAGAAGGAGTTTACCCTTGTATTTCGTGTGTAATAAGCCAATCAGTTTCTTTTAGGCTTCGTTATCCGTCTTCTGGGAAATTAATCGAAAGTTTCGATTGAGTATTCATTTATCATTGGTCAGTTGCTAGCTCATTCTAACCTTCACATTGACCATAACTGTTTGTCCACCTTTCACCCATTTTTCAAAGCCTTCTTCATATTTTCCGGCTCCTTTTCTATGTGCATTATGATCTTTGACTTGTGTTTTGAATTGTTTACCATATTAGATTGCGGACACATTTTCATAAGTCGTAGATAAGTGAGTGTCTCAAAAACATTTACACATAAAGAAATCACCTTTTACATACATTGAGTGATCGAGTGTGCCGTGAGAGTCCATTTGTCAAAAGATCATGCAAGAGCCGAAAATCTACAGTGAAATTCTTTGTGCTACGCCGTTATGTAAATCTCAGCCATGTTATGTATCATTCTTGCCCACGTTGTTTTTGGGTTATGATTCATTATGTTTTCAAAGTTTTACGTTGAGATTTGTTTCTTGATGGTATAGTAGCCAGTGCTTGCAACCCTTGTCCTGGTATTGTTTGTTATGTTTGCTTGAGGACAAGCAAAGGTTTAGCTTGGGGGAGTTTGATAAGTGAATATTTGTACGGTTTTAACCCCCAATTTAGCTCGGTTTTGTATGTCATTTGTGCTTTGTTAAGCCACTTTATGAGCTAATATCGTCTTCAAGGCGAATTCCTATGTTCTAACCTGTTTTGTAAGGGAAGTGGCATTTCTATGCCCTTTTTCAATATTTCCGAGCATTTGCCTAGAACCCTGCGATTTGAAGAAGCAAGCTTGATCATGTGAAAGGCATTTCAAGAAGGTTCACTAATTCGAAAGAGAGAAGAAGCAAAGACAGTTTCGTAGTTGTCGGAAGATCAATCAATTAGGCGAAAGCAATCATCGCTTTACATCAAACCCTATCAACAAACCCGACTCAAGAGGTCAAGGGGGATGATGGAAGTCAAGTCATAGGCAAAGGAAGATGAAACGTTGGTCAAAGGACCTGGAATACAACTTACCCGATCGGGTAAGTGGTGTACCCGATCGGGGATGTTCGCTGCTCCGCACAAATTGCTTCGACTTCCTATTTTTGTCCTATATGTTCAATGCTTGACCCCTTTCCCACGAAATCCTAATGCTATATAAAGAGCTTCAGCCACCACAACTCATATCATCTCTTCACACAACATCTCTTCTCTTCTTTCTTTAGATTAGTTTTTCTTCTTTCTTAGTTTAGTTTAGTTTTAGTTTTCTCTAGTTTAGTTTAGTCTAGTTCTAAGTTTTCTTCAATTGTAGTTGTTCTAGTTGTAATTGGAATTCAAGTTTCCGGGTTTGCATTTCCTATTCAAGTTCTTATTCCATTTCAATCTTTGCTCATCCTTTCCGGTAATCTTTATTCTCGTTTTACATTATAGTTTCATTTTCTTTTAGTATTTCCTTTATCATGTTTACCATTCTTAGTTTTATATTCTTAGTTGCTCTTTCATTATTAATCATGCATAAGTAGTCACCTTTCTATGGTGTAGGTTAGCCATGTTAGATTGATTAAAAGATGTTAATTGGATAAAAGAAATTGTGCTTTTAAAACATTGTGTCTATGCATGTTTGGACTATAACGATAGTTGACGATTTTTAGCCAAAATCATTGACTAGAATTGAATTCTTTTCCAAGGTAGAGATGCGCGAATTGAATAGACAAAGCATGACATGGTAGATTAAGACCTAGTAAATCGCATAAAAGCCTGCTAGACCATCTGATCTATGATTGTAATGAACACATCATTCTTACGAACTCACAATGAATTATTTGCATATCCTAAATCCAATTTCATCAATATGTTAATCTACATGTGCGAACCTACTTCCCTAGATTCTTTTCTTTATTGCATTGTTATTATTTAGTAATTAGTGACAAAACATTTGCCAATCGTACAAGATAGAACTCTAACTATAACTATTCACAAGTATCTCCCGTCTCCCCGAGATCGACCCCTTACTTCCCTAATTACATTAATTTGTTGTTAGCCTAGTCTGGGTTATTTATCTTTGATTAGGGTACGCGACAACCCTGTCACATGCATAAGTAATCTTTGTTCTAGGGGAAGGGTTAACATGACTAATTAATTTATAAGTATAAATTGATTCCGGTAGAATCGTTCTTTGTTATCTCTATTTCTTGCTTGAATCTCGTGATAGACTTTGTTTAATGGCCATAAACAATTGTTTGTTCTTGTCAATTTTCGTCTCAAGGGCGAGAGTCGAGATGAAAATTAAAGGGCTGGCAAGAATAGTTTAATGACCTAGCAAGGCTGAAAAGACGTTAGGAACCGTTAAAAAGTCGGTATGAATCCGAAAGGAATATACCATTTAAAGACTTGGACAACTATGATTTTTCTAAACCCGTAATCAACTTTGTTTTTAAATTGATTAGCACGTGAACCCCGATCCCTAGATCCGTTTCTTTATTGTATTGTTATCATTTTTATTATAGCATTTATTAATTAGTGACAAACATTTGCCAATCGTACAAGGTAGAGTTCTAACTATAACTATTCACAAGTATCTCCCGTCTCTCCGAGATCGACCCCTTACTTCCCTAATTACATTAATTTGTTGTTAGCCTAGTCTGAGTTATTTATCTTTGATTAGGGTATGCGACAACCCTGTCAAATTTTGGCGCCGTTGCCGGGGAGCACGGTTTTGTTTATTTGTGATTTGTAGAGTTTTACCTTGTCTTTTTCTTTTTCTTTTTTCTTTTCTTTTGTCTCGAGGAACAATTTTTCCTTGAGATTTTTATCACCTTTTCCTTGTAGTATAGTGACTCTTTTCAGGTAATAGGAATATTTTCTTTCAAAGGTATTGCTTTATTTTCTCTCAATGACTATCTATTTCCAACCTCCACAATGCGAGAATGAGCCTTTCCATGAATACCTCGACCGATTTTATAGCTATTATAACCATATTATCTCTCTTGGGTATACCCTTGATGAGACCTATATGAGACATGTCGTGCTTCATGGAATGCTCATTGAGTGTCGTAGCCTGGCTATGCAATTGAGTGGTGGAAGTCTTTATCAGAAGAGAGGAGAGGAACTTTGGATTTTCTTGAACTCTATGGCATCCCAATCTTAGGAAGAAACGCACTGGCGGTTGAGAATCCAAGAGCAACTCAATGAAATCATGGCTCAAGTTCAAATGCTCAAAGGGCAAAAGGAAGAACCCACGTTTAAAAGATGTAAGCCAATCAATTTTCCTTATGCCTTTTCAGCCCCCCCATGTGAGTCTAATTCTCCCCAATCATATGAATTAATAGATGACGATGATGATGGTCCAACCTTTTCTATTGAAAGTCACTCTAGTGTCGTTCCATTTGACAATTTTGAGACCCCCATTATTGATATTGACCATATGGTAGTCGAGACTTTAGACAAGGATGTTGTTAAGCCCATTTGTGACTCCAATGAAGAGTCGTCCGAGTCATCATATTTCTTTGAAAAACCCTTCGCTAAGGATATTCCAGATTTATTTGAAAATGATAATGGGTTTTGTGAACTTAGCCTTGAAATTAAGTGGGATCAACCATCCATTTTTGATTCCCACTCCTTTGATTCACCCTACCCCCAATTAGAGTCCACTAATGATATTTTGGGAACTAATTGTTTGTTCCATGATCTTAAACACTTCACTCTATCTCTCACTGACGAGTGGAGCAGTTCAGTGGTCATCTATGAAGTTTGTCATGCGCACAATGATAAGATATATCAATTCTTACCTTCAATATTTCGTGCCTATATCTTGTCAATTGCTTACATATGTTTTTGTATAGCTCATGCGCAGGTAATGATCGACTTCTAAGGGCATTGACATGCTTTTTAAGGCACAAAGAATGATTTTCATTAATAAAGAGTCTAACAAGACATTTAAATAAAGCTTCGCGGGAGGCAACCCGTGTTTTATTATATTTTTGTTATGAAATAAATTATTTTTGTTGGACAATTTAATAATGTTAATTTTTAAATAATTCATTTGGTTTTGGTTCTAATAGCTTTGACAATAAGACAATAATTTTATCAAGTATTGTAGTAGCTTGTTCATCACAGGTACTTTGGTGCTTGGGTTGTACTTTGCCCCCGTTTTCAAGCTAGCTTGGGGGAGCTGCTGCACGGTTGTATGTTTTATTTGCTTTCTTTACCATTTTGTTGAGCCATCCCCCATTACTTTGTTGGTTATGTTGTTCTTCTTTGTGTTTTCTGCGCTTAAACCCGTTTCCCACATTGAGGACAATGTGTTATTCTAGCTTGGGGGAGGGATTTAGTTTGTGTCGTTGTTTATTTAGTCTAGTTGTTTATTGAATTTGAAAAATCCAAAAAAAATCAAAAAATTAAAAAATTTAATAAACGTTGTGTGTTTTGTCCACCCAATTGTGTTGTGCATAATGTCATTCCTCAATGCATTTCCCTTATTGTAGCTTTTTAGCCAATGTTTCACGCTTTTGACGGGATTTTGCATACATGGGGATGTCTTGTACACAGTGGGTGAGAGATTGATTTTAGACTTATTAGGCTTGATCTTGACTTTGGCAAACTACATATACGGTAAGGTAGAGCCTCCAGTGATCGGTACATCTATACCCGATCCCAATTAGGTGTGTGTAGTTTCTTCTTATGATTTGCGTCACATCAAAAACGCACAAGTATGGTTTTCATTCCATTTCTAGTGAGCATTACATTCATGATTTAAAAGCATTTGAAGCCATTCACTTTGAATCCATTGCCTAAATTTAGCCCCTTTTCACATTGTTTCACATTTCATTAGCTACATGTAAAGATATTGCCTACCTTGTTAAGTTAGTAGCTATATCGTTTGTGTTTGGGTAAACATTTGGGATAGTGTTCAAGTTATGTCAAAGTGATCTTGATTGGACGGAATTACTGATTGCCGTGCCGAAGAAAAAGAAAAAGAAAAAAAAAGAGTTCAAAGAAAAAAACAGAATGAGAAATGAAAAAAAAATGATGTTGAATATGAAAGAATGAAAAAATTGAAAAGAAAAAAAATGGTTTATGAAAAGAAGAAGAAGTTGTGAGTTTTATTTCCATGATCCGCAATTCAAAAAGTTGGGAAATTCACTCTTGTGTTGCCATGAGTCTAAGCCAATTTGTTATTTTTGGCTTAGTTTTATTTTCTTGGGAATGGTTCCGAGTTTTGATTGAGCACCCTTGCATAATTGGTATGTTGCTAGCTTGACCTTAGCTCCACATTACCATAATTCATTTGTCCACTTTGTTACCCATCTCCCATAGCCTTCTTCTTGCTTTTGGCTTCTTTCTATGCTTTTCATGATTATTTTGACTTGTAGTTTTGGAATGTTTACCATATTAGATTGCGGGCGCATTCTCATGAGTCGTAGATAGGAGAGTGCCACTCAAATATAAAATAATATTTCCTTGATTTATATAAAAATTTGAGTGTTGAGTGCACCGTGAGAGTCCATTGTCAAAAGATCATGCAAGAGCCGAAAAGTCTATTTGATGTTCCTTATGCTGCGCCGTTATGTAAATCTCAACCATGTTTTACATTTTCCCTATGCCCACGTTGTTTCGGGATGTGTTTCATTGTGCTCTATAAGCTACTTGATGGGATTTGCATTTGGTTGGATTGATTGTTGCTTGTCGCCCTTGTCCTTGTCATGTTTGTTATTGTATGCTTGCTTGAGAACAAGCAAGGGTTTAGCTTGGGGGAGTTTGATAAGCGATATTTTCTACTAATTTATCCCCCGTTTTAGCTCGATTTCTATATGATTTATGCACTTTGTTAAGTGATTAACGAGCTAATATTACTATTCTAGTTGTTTTGCGTGCTTTGTCTCGTTTTATAGGAAATGAAGCGGTTTTGCTATATTTTCCTACTTTATGGAGCAAAGGCACTAGAATACAAGTTTACGAAGAACTGATGATAGCAATTTCATGATTGGATTACGATTCCGCTACATCTTTCCTCAAGTGGACTCATCTTGGACTTTGACTTTGTTTCTCAAAGGAAAAACATCAACCCAAGTCAAAGGAAGACTAGCCCAAGCCCAATTAGGTGCTGCACATTGACCAAGACCAAAGCATAGAAACGCGTGCCCAAAGAAGAAATTGGAAGAGACGAAAGAAGATCCATCAGGGTTACATACCCGATCGGATTTGCCACATACCCGATCGGGTATGTCTGCTGATGAACGTTTCTTGGCTCTTCTTCTACCAAGCCTTAATGGAGTGCTTTATTAGGTTGTCTAAGGTATGAATCAAGACGCATTTGGGCAGCCTCTCAACCCTATAAATAGCCTATGCACCACACAACAACAACAACACAATGTACAAAAAAACACTTCTCTCTTTAGATTAGTTTTTCTTCTTTCTCTCATCTTTCTTAGTTTAGTTTATTTTTAGCTTTCTCTAGTTTAGTTTAGTTCTAAGTTTTCTTCAATTGTATGGTTCTACTTGTAATTGGAACTCAAGTCTCCGGGTTTGCATTTCCTATTCAAGTTCTTATTCCATTTCGATCTTTGCTCATCCTTTCCGGTAATCGTTATTCTCGTGTTTACATTATAGTTTCATTTTCCTTTAGTATTTCCTTTATCATGTTTACCATTCTTAGTCTTAAAATCTTAGTTTCCCTTTCATTGTTAATCATGCATAAGTAATCTTTGTTCTAGGGGAAGGGTTAACATGACTAATTAATTTATAAGTATAAATTGATTCCGGTAGAATCAGTCTTCTTGCTTGAATCTCGTGATAGACTTTGTTTAATGGCCATAAACAATTGTTTGTACTTGTCAATTTCCGTCTCAAGGGCGAGAGTCGAGATGAAAATTAAAGGACTGGCAAGAATAGTTTAATGACCTAGCAAGGCTGAAAAGACGTTAGGACCCGTTAAAAAGTCGGTATGAATCCGAAAGGAATATACCATTTAAAGACTTGGACAACTATGATTTTTCTAAACCCGTAATCAACTTTGCTTTTAAATTGATTAGCATGTGAACCCCGATCCCTAGATCCTTTTCTTTATTGTATTGTTATCATTTTTATTATAGCATTTATTAATTAGTGACAAACATTTGCCAATCGTACAAGGTAGAGTTCTAACCATAACTATTCACAAGTATCTCCCGTCTCCCCGAGATCGACCCCTTACTTCCCTAATTACATTAATTTGTTGTTAGCCTAGTCTGGGTTATTTATCTTTGATTAGGGTATGCGACAACCCTGTCAGATACCTAATATGCGCTGGGCCTCTCCTAAGTCTTTCATTTGGAAATGAATCCCTAGCCACTCCTTTACAGAAGTGAGCATTGGAATATCATTCCCAATGAGTAGTATGTCATCTACATACAAGACTAGAAAAGTTACTTTACTCCCACTAAACTTCATGTATAAACACGGTTCCTCGACACTTCGAGTGTAACCATTTTGTTTCATTACATGATCGAAACGATGATTCCAACTCCTGGATGCTTGCTTAAGACCATAGATGGATCTCTTAAGTTTGCATACCTTCTTAGGGTTTGATGGATCCACAAAACATTCAGGTTGTGTCATGTACACTTCCTCTTCTAGAATCCCATTCAAGAAGGCGGTTTTGACATCCATTTGCCAAATTTCATAGTTATAAAATGCGGCAACCGCTAAGAGAATCCTAATGGATCGAAGCATGGCGACTGGGGC
>JAIUZE010075112.1:0-41571 GCA_022085475.1 Heliosperma pusillum | reverse complement strand
GGAGATATGTCTCCCGTCTTGTATAATTTATTTTGTATAATATTATTTCGTTTTGTAATGACCTTTTTATTTATGACACCCTTGTTATATATTATCATGTTTTATTCAGTTAAATTATTTTTTTCTTTCCGCAAATTGGAGGGTGTCACAACACACATCACAAGGAGAACTACACACACCTAGATGAGACTGGGTATAGATGTACCAGCCTAAGGAGGTTCTACCTTACAATATATGTAGCTTGCCAAATGTCAAGATCAAGCGTACTCATCTATAGATTCATTCTATGCCTACTATGTACAAGACTTCCCCATGTATGAACAATTCAATGAATATTGAATCATTATCTTTTGAAAGCTCTAAGTTTGGGAAATGTAACATGATAGCATAGTAAATAAGCAAGCAAAGCATGAAAAGCATTCAATGATGTTCAAAATCTAAATAGACAATATTTAAACATCCGATGATAGAATTGCTATAGTAGAGTTTTAGTCTGTGTCCATTGACTTTGAATTTTTCACCATTGCTAGCCATTATTTCCACATAGCCATATTTGCTCATATATGTGACAGTGAATGGTCCAGACCATCGTGATCGAAGTTTTCCCGGAAACATTTTCAAACGGGAGTTGAAAAGAAGTACTTGGTCACCGACATTAAATTCTTTCTTGATTATCCTCTTGTCGTGCCAACGCTTCATTTTCTCTTTGTATATCCTAGAATTCTCGTAAGCTTGTAAACAAAATTCTTCTAGCTCATTGAGTTGCAAAAGTCGTCTATCAGCGCTAAGCTTAGTGTCTAAGTTGAGATCTTTGATAGCCCAGTAAGCTTTGTACTCTAACTCGACAGGAAGATGACAGGCCTTTCCATAAACCAATCGATAGGGAGATGTTCCAATCGGGGTTTTGAAAGCTGTGCGATAAACCCATAAGGTGTGATCGGGCTTATTACTCCAATTTGTTCTAGATTTTGAGACAACTTTTTGAAGAATTGTTTTCAGCTCTCTGTTTGAGACTTCTACTTGACCGCTGGTCTGAGGGTGGTAGGCTAATCCTCGTCTGTGATACACACCGTACTTGGCAAGCAGAGTGTCTAACTGCTTTTCTCCGACATGAGTTCCTCGATCACTTATCACGACTCTGGGTACACCAAAACGCGGAAAAATGATCTTTTTAAACAGTCGTATCACAGCTCTAGCATCATTGGTGGGGGTGGCAATTGCTTCTACCCACTTCGAAACATAGTCGACAACGACTAGAATGTAACGATTTCCATTTGAAGAAGGTAATGGTCGTTGATAATCAATACCCCAGACATCGAATATCTCGACTTCTAATATGCCGTTTTGAGGCATTTCATGTCTCTTGGATATTTGACCCATTCGTTGACAAGCATCACAAGCCATAACAAAGTCTCTTGAATCTTTAAACATTGGGGCCAGAAAAACCTGGATTGTAAAACTTTGGCTACGGTCTTGGACGGACCATGATGACCACCATAAGCAGATGAGTGGCATCCTTCTAAAACTCCTTTTACTTCCCTCTGGGGGATACAACGTCGATACAGACCATCTGAGCACTGCTTGAAGAGATAGGGGTCATCCCAAACAAAGGATTTTGCATAATGCAAAAATCTCTTTCTTTGGTTATAAGAAAGGTCAGAGGGTAGCTGGCGACTGACAAGGAAGTTGGCAATATCAGCATACCAAGGATAAGAGTCCGCAATTGCCATTAATGAATCATCAGCAAACGAATCATTAATTCGCGTTAATAATCCTATTTCAGTTACTCTTATCCTTGAGAGGTGGTCAGCGACTACATTCTCTGCTCCTTTCTTATCCCAGATCTCTAAATCAAACTCTTGGAGGAGTAAGATCTATCGGATAAGTCTAGGTTTTGCCTCTTTCTTTGAAAGCAGATATTTCAAGGCAGTATGGTCAGTGTAGACAATAACTTTTGATCCTATAAGGTATGAGCAAAATTTGTCTAAAGCATAGACAATGGCGAGAAGTTCTTTCTCGGTGGTGGCATAGTTGATTTGGGCAGGATCTAGAGTTTTACTAGCATAGTAAATCTCATGAAGAAACTTTTCCTTTCTTTGCCTTAAAACAACTCCTACGGCATAATCACTCGCATCGCACATTAGTTTAAAGGGCAGATTCCAATCAGGCGACTGGATTATAGGTGCAGTGATCAAAGCACGTTTGATTTTGTTGAATGCCTCAAGGCATTCCTTTGTGAAATTGAAAGGTGCATCCTTGAAAAGGAGCTCAGTTAGGGGCTTGGCTATCTTTGAAAAATCTTTTATAAATCGTCGGTAGAAACCGGCGTGGCCAAGGTAACTCCTGATTCCTTTTAGATTAGCAGGGGGTGGCAGCTGTTCAATAACTTGGATCTTAGCTCGATCCACTTCTATACCTCTTTCGGAAACGATGTGACCTAAAACTACACCTTCGTTCACCATGAAGTGACACTTTTCCCAGTTGAGAACAAGGTCGACTTCTTCACAGCGTTTTAGAACTCTGGATAGATTTGTTAAACAATTATCAAAGGAAATGCCATAGACGCTGAAGTCGTCCATAAATACTTCCATGATAGATTCAACAAAGTGTGAGAAGATACTGGTCATGCAACGCTGGAAAGTGGCAGGTGCATTACATAAGCCAAATGGCATTCTGCGATAAGCGAAAGTACCATAGGGACAGGTGAAGGTGGTTTTCTCTTGGTCCTCAGGGTGGATAGGAATATGGAAAAATCCTGAGTAACCATCTAGATAACAGAAATACTTGTGACAAGCTAACCTCTCTAGCATTTGGTCAATGAAGGGTAGAGGATAGTGATCTTTCCTAGTCGATTGATTCAGCTTTCTGTAGTCAATACACATACGCCATCCCGTCACAATCCTTGTGGGGATGAGTTTATTCTTCTCATTTTGACTACTGTTGTTCCTCCTTTCTTGGGAACAACTTGGACAGGGCTAACCCATTTAGAGTCAGAGATTGCATAGATTATGCCAGCATCTAGCAATTTCATAACTTCAGTTTTAACTACTTCCTGCATGTTGGGGTTAAGACGGCGTTGACCTTGAACACAATGTTTTTGGCCTTCTTCTAAATTGATTCTATGCATGCAGAAGTCTTGACTTATGCCTGTTAAATCTTCAAGTTTGTAACCTATTGCCTTTTTATGCTTTTTCAAGACAGTCAATAGTGAGGTTAACTGATTTTCATCTAGGAGAGCACTCACTATGACTGGGCAATACTCGGATTCATCTAAAAAAAGCATATTTTAGATTCGAGGGAAGAGGTTTCAATTCAGGTTTGTGTACTTCTGCCTTGGCAGCAGCATCAATCAAGCTTATGAACTCTTTGATCTCTTCTGACGGTATCTCTTTTCCAGTCAGATCCTTTTCCAGCTCACTGATCTCGAAATTGTCATTCTCAGAGATATCCTCCAACAATAAGGTTGCTTCTAAAGGATCCTCGATTATTGATGGATAAAGAGATTCATCAATAATGGAGTCGACAATATCAATGAAACAACAAGACTCCTCTAGCATGGGGCTTTTCATTGCACTGTTTAAGTTATAGGTGACTTTATCATCACCTACTTCTAGTGTCCGTTTTACATTCTTAACATCGATTACTGCTCCGGCAGTGTGTAGAAATGGCGTTCCTAAAATAATAGGGATATGAGAATCTTCAGCCATATCTAGCACGATGAAATCGACGGGAATGAAAAACTTTCCTACTTTGACAGGCACATCTTCTAAAACTCCCATAGGTTGTTTTAAAGAACAGTCTGCCATTTGCAGAGTAATACTAGTGCATTTGAGAATTCCCATATTCAACTTTTCACATATTGAAAAGGGCATGACGCTTACACTGGCACCTAGATCGCATAGAGCTTTATCGATTGTGTAGGTGCCTATAGTGCAAGGTATAGAGAAACTACCGGGATCCTTTAACTTAGGAGGGGACTTATTTTGCAACAAAGCACTACACTCAGCTGTGAATGCTATGATTTCAACATCATCTAAAGTCCTCTTCTTAGTTAAGATATCCTTCATGAATTTTGTGTAAGAAGGGATTTGAGTGATTAATTTAGTGAAGGGAACCGTTACTTGGAGGTTTTTGACTACTTCCATGAATTTGCTAAACTGGGTTTCCTTATGATTTCTCCTCAAGCGTTGGGGAAATGGAACTTGGATATTGATGGGTTCCTTCACAGGTTCATTCTTCTTTTCTTTGTTTTCCGCTTCCTTAGCGGTGGATGGTTGGGAATCTTTTTGGCTCTCTACTGGTGTTGGCTAAACTATTGTTTCCTTGGGTTGCTGAGGTTCCTTATAAGTGGTACCACTCCTAAGGGTGATAGCATTAGCGGTGTCCCTCGGTTGCTCACCATGAGGTGGGAGTTGGCCTTGTTTTCTTTGGGTATTAGAGGCAGCCAATTGGGCCATTTGAGTTTCAAGCATCTTGATGGCAGAATTTTGAGTTTGATCACTCTTTTGAAGTTGAGCAAACATTGAATCTTGTTTTTGAACAACTTGGAGAAGCATGGATTCAATTTTGCTTAGGCTTGAGTCATTGGGTTGGCTTTGATTTTGGGGTGGTTGGTGTTGAGGTTGGTGTTGGTAAGGTTGATTGTAGTTGGGTTGAAATGAAGGTCTTTGGTTTTGAAAACCAGGTGGATTATAGGGCTTCTGTTGATGTGGTATGAATGGTTGTTGAATCTGATGGTGGGGATTATGAATGTTGGTGCTTTTGTAGGACAAAAGAGGATGGTTCTTCGTGTTCTCATTATAGAAGTTTGAGAAAGCATTGCTTTGCCTGTATGCTTGGTAGGCATTGACTTGCTCTAGCGAACTCCTACATTCTTGAAAATTGTGTCCTCCAACCCCCACATGTTTCACATACCACTACGTGCTTAGTGACGTTGACATGTTGCTTGGATTGGGAACAGCTTCCTACCTGTTGCTGCAGAAGGGCTAATTGGGCTTATAGGATTGCTACTTTGCTTGAATCTTCCTGCTTGGTTTTGAACGGCATAACACGTGAGTTGCTATACTGAGAGTCGTGAATTGCCATTGACTCGATAATTGCACTAGCTATTTCTACATCGATCTGATTGAAACGACCATTGTTAGCGGAGTCGAGGATACGTCGCGATTCGCCACAACAACCGTTGTAGAAGGTGATAGCTAAGAACCATGAATCAAGGCCATGATGAGGGAATTCTCTTTGTAATTCTTTGTACCTTTCCCATGCCTCATAAAGACTTTCATCGCCTCTCTTTGACGCAATCCAGTTATTTGACTCCGTCGGAGTGCGGTTCGTTCTGGTGGGAAGTACTTTTGATAGAAAGCAAGAGCTAGACCATCCCAGTCGGCTACTCCTAAGGCAACTCCGTCAAGGTTATTGATCCAAAGTTTAGCCTTTCCTGTTAAAGAGAAGGAAAAGAGCATTTCCCTAATCTGCTCTTGGGATACTCCAGTTTGTCTAATTGTGGAGCAATAGTCACAAAAGTTTTGAATATGAAGGTTGGGATCTTCTGTGGCATTGCCACCAAATTGACTTCTTTCTATTAAACTGATGAAGGCAGGTTTGATTTCAAAGTTTTGGGCTGTGATTTGGGGTGTAGCAATACCCCTTGGAAGTGTATCTGCAGTTGGTTTGGAATGGTCTGAAAGTCGAACCATTTTCTTTTGTGAAGATGAAGATGGAGTGTTGTTTGAAAGTTAATTGGTTTTTGAGAATGGAGATGAGAATGGATCTTCTTCTCCTTCAAGATTAGATAAAATATCCGAGTATTTGTCACGAATATGGTCTAAACTTGATGTATCAGAAGCTTTTGAGATTTCGTTGAATAGCTTTCGTCTCCTACGCAGAGTTCTTTCTAGATCGAGGTCTAAAGAGATAGGGGTCCATAGTCTAGAAGATCTAGGCATAAGATTGAAAAGCTAAGATGAAAAATCAAGAGAGGTCTGAAGGAATTTTGGGTTCCTAAAGACTAGATAAAACTAATTTCAATAAAAATCACAAGAAAAAGGAAAACTAAACCGTGCTCCCCGGCAACGGCGCCAAAATTTGACCGGACCTGTCGCAAGCCCGATGCAAAGATAATTACCCATACTAGACTAATAACAAATTAATGTAATTAGGGAAGTAGGGGTCGATTCTCAGGGAGATGGTGTTTCCTATAGAATTTAAATGTCTTGCAATTGGATTTTATCTATCGAGTATCTTGGTTTTGGGATTTTTATTTCTAAACTAATAAAAAGCATAAATGAAAACGAAATAAAAGCAATTCAAAACGAAAACAATAAAACAAGTGATGAATTAACAATGATAGAAAGAATCTAGGGAAGTAGGTTCACACATGTAGATTAACATATTGATGAAATTGGAATTAGAACATGCAAATAATTCATTGTGAGTTCGTAAGAATGATGTGTTCATTACAATCATAGATCAGATGGTCTAGCAGGCTTTTAGGCAATTTACTAGGTCTTAATCTACCATGTCATGCTTTGTCTATTCAATTCACGTATCTCTACCTTGGAAAAGAATTTCATTTTAGTCAATGATTTTGATCAGGAATCGTCAACTATCGTTATAGTCCAAACATGCATAAACACAATGTTTTAAAAGCACAATTTCTTTTATCCAATTATCATCTTTTAATCAACCTAACATGGCTACCCTACACCCTAGAAAAACGACTACTCACTCATGGTGATGTTTAAATCTAAGATGATGTTAATAACAAAAACTAGGATAGACATGTTTATTTGGTTTTGATAGTATTTTAAGACTCTTTATATGGCGATAATAACGACGCTAAATTGACAATCTAACGAAAATAAATGACAATTATAACGATACCAAAATGAATCTAAGATAACATGGATGGAAAATAACAATCAAAATAAGAAACATAAAGACTTTAAACAAAAGATAAAATAGTAATACCTAGATGGCGATCAATAACGATAATGATGAATGTAAACAACCGTAATAGAAATTCCTTGCATAGAATAGTCGATCAACGAATTACAACGCTTGAACCACTTAAAGTAGATTACAAAGATGAAATTATTATTGATCTAGGCTAAGGATTTGATGTAGAAAAGACAGAAATAAACTAAAAAACTAAAGACAAAAAGAAGAAGAAAATGAGAGAAGAGAGGCTAGGTCTCCCTCCTCCAAATCTAGGGTTTTTGTAAAGAGAAGTGTAGAAGAGAATTGTGTGAAGTACATGTTGATATGTGGTGGCTGAGGCATACTTTATATAGCAGTAGGGTTTCGTGGGGAAGGGTGAACTGAAACCTCTACAAAAATAGAGCTTTTCAGAGGCTACAAGGGGCCAGGGTGAACACTCCCTCACACGTACACTCACTCAGTCAGAAACCTGCACTAGGCCAGGCAGAACAGATAGGACTTTGCACCTTAGCACACAAGCAGAGGTAGCAAAGGTTGTGTTTAAGACTCAAAACACACAAGTAATGATTCTTAGACACTGTAATCTTAGGTCACACACAAGTTCACTAAGAGTTACCACAATACTTAGCTTTGCTAAAGAATTGCAAATGAACAAAGTTCAGGTTTATATTAATTCAAGTCTGGTTTCCTTAGGGTTACAAGCAGGCCTTAAATAGGCAATTACAAACGATCTCCACCCTTGAAAATAATATAATCTAAGGGCTTTAAGAGCCTTACAATACTGATAAAGAAAATGCAAAAAGTCAGCTAATAAGGACGAGCCATGACAGACTGCAACTGACAGAAAACAAAGCTGAAAAGTGCTCTTGTCCCTTGCCTTAAATGGTAATGTTGTTGAATTCCTTAGGGGTTCTTTGTCTGGCTGTTTGCTGCTGTTCTTGGGGGTTGAGAGGGACTGCTAGATACCTTCCCAACGTTCTTATTTAGGTTAAGTTGATCACACAAAAGTAAGGAGTCTTGGACAGATTAAATTGGACTTGTTCCTGCAGACTTCCTCAAATGATCTTCAATATGGTAGGCTGTTTTAGATGGACTTCCAGAACTTATTTGGAAAACTTGTCCTGGACTTTTATGTTGCTAAGGACCTTAATTAAAGGGGGAAAGAAGTTGGAGCCCTTGGTTGGACTCGTGCTGCATGAGAATTGGCTGGTTACTGGACTTGTTCTGGCTGGTTTTCTGAAGGATTGACCCTGCTCTGGTTAGTCTTGTTGTGGCTGCTCTTGCTGGTGTTCCTGCTGGTTCTTGACATAAGGGTGGGTGCTTGGGAGGTAGTAAGCTTGGTGTCTCTGTTGTGGGACCCCTGCCTGGGGGTAGGGTAGGTGGTAAGCTCCATGTTCTTGCTGTGACATTGTTCTGGCTGGTTGGAGGTTCAACTCCTGTTGCAAATTCTCCTTCCTGAAAAGGATTTGCCCTCAAATCCTCACTAGTGTCATCATCAGATTCTCCATAATATGGGCTTAGATCACCAACGTTGAAGGTACCATGCACTCCATCCTCTCCTGGGAGGTCAATCTTGTAAGCATTAGAACCCAACTTCTCAATGACCTCAAAGGGACCCTCTGCTCTTGGACTCAGCTTGTTCTTCCTCTTGTCAGGAAACCTTTCCTTCCTTAGGTGCAACCACACTAGATCCCCTGCCTTGAACTCTCTGGATTATTTTGGACCTCTTGCTCTGGACTTGTACATTTCATTGGACTTTTCAATTTGCTGTTTCACCTTGGTATGCATCTGCATCATCCGCTCCACTCTGGTCTTTGCATCATAGGACACCACCTTCCTTGCTACTGGTACAAGGTCTGTTGGCATCAAGGGGTTAGTGCCATAAACAACTTCAAAGGGCCTTTTACCTGTGCTGGTAGAGGGGGCTCTGTTGAATGCAAATTCTGCTTGAGCCAGCTTTAGATCCCAATCCTTCAAGGACTTGGAGATGATACATCTGAGGATCCTGCCCAATGTCTTGCTTGTTACCTCTGTCTGTCCATCAGTTTGAGGGTGGTGGGAGGTGCTGAATAGGAGCCTGGTCCCTAACAGCTTCCAAAGTGTCCTCCAGAAGTGACTCATGAACTTAGAGTCCCTGTCAGATACTATGGTCCTTGGTACTCCATGGAGTTTGACAATCTCCTTGAAGTATAGGTCTGCAACCCCCATGGCATCCTCAGTCTTCTTGCAGGCAACAAAATGTGCCATTTTGCTAAATCTGTCCACAACCACCATGACTGAGTCCTTGCCCCTCTGTATCCTAGGAAGAGCTACAATGAAATCCATGCTAACATCCTCCCAAGGCTTATCTGGAACTGGTAAGGGGGTGTAGGCTCCAGTCTGGAAGAATGACTTGGACTTCTGGCAAGCACTGCACCTCCTGATCACATCCTGAACGTCTCCCAACATCTTTGGCCAATAAAATTGTTCCTGCAGCATGTCATAAGTTTTCTGGATTCCAAAGTGACCAGCTAGGCTATTTGAATGTACCTCCTTCACTAGCAACCCCCTGTAAGGACCCCTTGGTACACACAGCTTGTTACCTAGGAACAAGAACCCTTCCTGCTCCCAGTATCTACTTCCACTCTTAGGAATGCCTTCCATCCTTGCCACCCAGTCCTCCTTAAAGTCAGGATCCTCCCTGTACAACTCCTTCATGTGCTCAAACCCAAGTACCCTTTGCTCCATAAAAGTCAGCATCATGGTTCTCCTTGATAAGGCATCTGCCACCACATTGTTCTTGCCTTCAATGTACTTGATGGAGAATGAGAAGGACTGCAAGAATTCCACCCACTTAGCATGCCTAGTATTCAACTTGTGCTGCCCATTGATGTACTTGAGTGCCTGATGATCTGAGTGCAATACAAAAGGCTTGGGCTTCAGATAATGACCCCAATGGTACAAAGCCCTGACTATTGCATAGAACTCTTTGTCATATGTTGAATAGTTGAGCTTAGCACCACTCAACTTCTCACTAAAGTATGCCACAGACTTTTGTTCTTGTGTCAAGACAGCACCAATGCCTATACCACTAGCATCACACTCCACCTCAAATAACTTGCTGAAATCAGGGAGAACAAGGACAGGAGACTCACACAAGAGGTCCTTGATGATGTTAAAGGACCTCTCAGCCTTGTCATTCCACCTGAATTCTCCTTTTCTCATACACTCAGTCAGGGGAGCCATGATGGAACTGAACCCCTTAATGAACCTTCTGTAGAAGGAGGCCAACCCATGGAAACTCCTCACCTCAGTTATAGTCTTAGGGACCTGCCACTCCCTAATTGCCTTCACCTTGTCTTGATCAACAGCAACCCCTTCCTTGGATATGATGAATCCTAGGAATGGAACCTCTTCCTGCATAAAAGTACATTTCTCCATCTTGCCAAATAGCTTATGCTTCCTCAATACATCAAACAACAATTTCAAGTGCTGGAGGTGTTCTTCTGCTGAAGGACTGTATACCAAGATATCATCAAAATACACAACAATGAACTTCCTTAGATAGGGCCTCAGTACCTCAGTCATCAACCTCATAAAGGTGCTTGGGGCATTAGACAACCCAAAAGGCATTACCAGCCACTCATACAACCCATGCTTGGTCTTGAAGGCTGTCTTCCACTCATCCCTAGCCCTGATCCTCACCTGGTGGTACCCTTGTCTTAAATCAATCTTGGAGAAGACCTTAGCTCCACTCAGCTCATCTAAGATATCATTCAACCTTGGTATGGGGAACCTGTATTTGATGGTGATATTGTTGATAGCCCTACTGTCTATGCACATCCTCCAAGACCCATTCTTCTTGGGCACTAGCAAGGCAGGAACTGCACATGGACTGAGGGACTCCCTCACAAAGCCCTTGCTGAGTAGGTCACTAACTTGAGCTTGTAGTTCCTGAGTGGCCTTTGGATCACTTCTGTAGGCAGGCTTGTTGGGTAGCATTGCTCCAGGAATAAGGTCAATGTGGTGTTCTATCCCCCTAAGTGGGGGCAGCCCACTAGGCAGTTCAGCAGGAAACACATCTCCATAGGCCTCCAGTACCTGCTGGACCTCAGCTGGGATGCTTTCTTGGGGGAGCAGAACTTCTTTTGTAAGGAGGCTGAACACAGGCTCATCACCCATGAGCTCTTGAACAACCTCAGCTTCACTCAACAACAGAACCTCCTTGGACACATCATTGACAGGAGTTATGTTCCCCTTAACATTGGGAGGCAAAGGAGCCAAGATGATCTTCTTGTTACCAAACTTGAAGGCATAGGTATTGTCTCTCCCATGGTGTATGTATATGGTGAGTAAGTGTCCTCAACAAATAGCTGCGATCACATAATTAATCTCAATAATAAGAATACAAAACTTGGGAATGCATGATATTATAGTCAACTGGTCAACATAAATCGGGAACGATGGCTCCATTGAGTTGACGTTACTGTCGTATGACGGTGGTGATCAGTTGATCCTTGGAGGTCAACAAATAAAGGACATCCCCTAATCATGTACATTAATTAATTGTTATAGTGATACAGATAAATTATACCCTAAAATGAACAAGTTCAATATATGAGGAGAAATATAATTATTGTAATATGATTAAATAAGATTCATTTTAGTAATTTAATTGTTATATTACTAAGAATGCATTATGTTTATGAAACATTTGAGATAAGCTAAATTGGTTAATTATAATTACAAATTGTTGTAGATTATTTTAACCAAATATGAGATGGACCCATTTTATTTACATGTAATTATAAAATGTGACTTAAAATGTTAAGTCTAATTTATTTGTTATGAAATTGCATTTAAATTGGTTAAATGCACATTTATAAGCAAAATTACATGTTACATGTCACATGTCACATTTGTGACAAATGACAAATTGCAAAAATAAAATGGACACCCATTTTAAGTGGGGTGCACCGGTTTTATGTAGTGTACAAGAGGATGATTAGTTTTTGTGTATTAATCTAATTGAGAATTAGATGTAATCATATACTAGACTTATTCTTACACACTACCTATTTACATTGTTAAGAACAATTGAAAGTGACCACACACCCCACAATGGGGGCATGTGGCCGGTGCTATTGATGAAGCAAAGAGGACAAGTTTCCTCTTATTTATATCATACTCCATCTCATTTTATTCATTCATGCAAAATTTGCTTATCTCTCTACATTTTTCTCCATCTACTCACTAACACTTAAGAAGTTCTATTTCTAGTGTTCATATTTTCTAGTAACATTACTAGTGTAGTAATAAGAGGTTATTAGATTATTTTTAAGGGAGACTACCATAATATACTAGTGTAGTATCTTTTAGTAGTGATTAAGGGTAGTCTTGGGTGCAACTAATTGGAGAGTTTCTAATTTGAAACTTGGAAGATCATCCTTCTTATTTAAGCTCAAGAACTATATTTGAAAGGAGTTCAAATATTGTGCCCATTTCCATATAATCAATGTAAGAAATGGTTCTTTCTTTTATATCTAGTTATGCATGCATAAGATTTATTTAGTTTAAGAGTAAACTAAATGTATTATGATATTAGAAGTGTCTAATATCGAGTTTAAGAAACTTACAAGCGGTATCAAGAGCCAAGGTTGTTGCATGCATAATCGATTTCTAGTTTTTTCGAGTTATGGTAACTTAATGAAAACTAGTAATTTGTGTTTTATAAGATAAAATCACAAAGTTATTTGCATGTCAATATATTCTGGTCCTAATATGATTTTAGGTCATTTTGATGATTTATGGAAATTTATAGTGCTCAAATATGATTTTTAGTATTTTTATTACATTTTAATGAGTAAAATGATGTTTAAAATGCTAAAAATAGTTAGACTTATCTTCTGACCTTGAAATGTTTACACAATATCACACATGCATTTTACTTACTGCATGTAAAATTTCGTGTGAAGTGGACATATTTCGTGTGATTTATGATTTTTATATGATAAAATGAAATAAATAAAGGTCAAATGGTTAAAAGTACTTCCGCTTTGAATCTGACAATGAATTTTTAGTATGTTGTCACATGCATGTTTTCCTGTCAGACTGGAAAAGTTTAGACAGATGTGATTTGTCTAGCATGATTTATGGATTTTTAATGTAAAAATGGCATAAATAGTGACTAATTTAGAAAATATACTTCCGATTTGAATGTGATGATGAAATTTTAGTATGCTGTCACATGCATGTTTTCTGGTCATACTGGAAAATTTCGGACTTATGTGATTTGTCTTGCATGATTTATGAATTTTTAATGTAAAAATGGCATAAATAGTGACTAATTAAAAAAAATATAGCTAAAATATTATTCATGTCAAGAGAAAATTGTTCCTGGTTGCATAAATGTCCCACATTTCAGATATAAAGTTTAAAATTTAATATGATTAATTTTTGCATGCTTTATGTATTTTATTTGATAAAACCGATAAAGCGCAACCATTTTTCTCTAAACCGATTCGAAATTTTTAAACCATGATTTTTGACATTATGAGTGTCATGGAAATGTTCCAGAATGTTCAAAAATTTAAAATTCAAATTATGAAATTATTGTAATTAAATTTGGATTTATTTGATTAAAATATGATTTTAAAGTCTAATTATGAGCAATTATACAACAACAAGTTGAATTATTGTCAAAAATTGAGTGATGACTAATTTTTGAGGCCTAAATGAGTTGGGATAATTAACTTGGACTTAAATATGATTTAAGTATTGTTTTGTGATTTTAAAGTGTTATTATCACACATTTCCGTAAAACCGGGTTATATTCGATATAAACCGTTAAATAGAGCGATTTGGCATTTAACATGAGCATGTTTTATACATATTATAATGCTGCATTTTATTTATGAATGTCATATTTTCAATTTATGAATGTCATATTTTGGTTTATGTAATTTGGAATTATGTAATTTTTCCTTGTATGGCCTTAGTTTTAATCGATATTGCCCGAAATGTAAGGGAATATTGATTCGGTTGTAATTTAATGTGATCTCGAATCACTTTTATTGTATTACTTAATTTTACAAATGTATAATAGGAAATTATTGTAATTTTATTATATATTTTGTAACTAATTGTATAACCGGAGTTTCCCAAAGACGGTGCCATTCGGAAAGGAGTTCCGAGAGAGAGACGGTGACCTTGGGAGGCGTGCTTATGAAGTTCAAGGGACCAAAGGAGTTGGTTTCCGAACTTGTAATAGATTATATGATTTTCTATTCTAGGAAAGGCCATACTAGGAGTTTTATTTTTATGCTTGCATTTTTATTTAATATGTTTGCATGCATTGCCAAATCGCCATAACATGACATGCATATTTATCGAGTATTCGACCGTGTCAATTAAAATAATCGTTAATTCATCGATTTAGTTCACTTTAACATGATAGATTATAAATTGACAAGACCTCTCATAATAAATAATTGAGATCAAGCCTTACCAAATGTTAGAACCCATGAATCCCAATTTCGCAAGGAAGTAGGCTCGGCTCACCGGGGTGCTAAACTTGTTACGTTGGGTAAGTGGGGTAATAAATGTTATTATTTCGAAATTTGGATTGAGCTCAACGGAAGTATTCGCGACCGTAGCCGCATGTGTTCCGGGCTAAAGATAAATATTAATGTAATATTATCGACCGAGAGTTCTAATGTAGAATCGATTAAAGAGTTAATCCACCGAATTATGTTAATGAGGGATGAATCGGCTTACCGTGCCCAAATTGATATGAATTTGGATCTCGGAATCATTTATAATAGTTGGGTAGAGGTCACTATTTAAATGTTAAAACTTGTTTAAAATGTTTACAAGTATTTAAAACGATAAATGTTAACATTTCCTTTATGTCTTTAAAATTGTAGTCATAATTGTTTATTCGCAATGACAAATGCTAATTCATCCACCGCCACCTATGCTCCAACTCTCACGAATGTCTCATGGCTTCGATCCTTCATGGATCGATGCAAGTTAGAAAAGAATGGCGCTAATTTTACCAATTGGGATTTGCAACTCCGCTTGGCCGCGGCGGGTGACGACCGATTTCGCTACCTTGCCAAGGCCTCTCCCACCACACCTAATGAAAGGTCAACCGCCACGCAAGGCGAGCCTATGAGGCTAGCCACAAAGAGTCCGCCGTGATCAAAAACGTTTTGATCTTCTCGTTGGAAGCCAATATCCAAAGGAGTGCCATAAGATGAGCACGGCCTATGAGATCTATGCCTAGTTTGTGATCATGTTTTTCACAAGCTCCTAGGATCATACAATATAAGACGGTTTCCACATTATTCGACATGAACCAAAAAGGAGGGCCAAAAGTTAGCCCTCATGTACTCAAATTGATTGAGCATGTCGAGACTCTTAAATTGCAAGGGGTGACCATTCCCGAACAACTCGTTATCGACCAAGTCTAACATTCCTTGGGGAAAATAAAAGCATATGTGAAGTTTAGGGTAAACTACAATATGCATAACATGAGAAACCTCTCTTCATGAATTGCACAAGATGCTTGTGCAAGCTGAGAGAGACATGAGACTAAATGTTAGCACCTCCAAGGATATAAAATAGTAAGGGGAAGTTCAAAAAAGGTGTTAGTAAAGGGAAAAAGCCCTCCACCTTCAAGGGAAAGGGGTAAAGCTATTAAGAATAGCTCTCCCATGCCAAAGAAGGGTGCCTCCAATAAGGAAAAATGCCATTATTGTAATGGCATAGGGTATTGAAAGAGGAATTGCTATAAGTATCTTGGAGATCTTAAAACTGGAAAGGTTGTTCCAGTAGGTAAATATGTATCCCTATCGTTTATGTTATGATCTCAACTTTGGTATATAGATACGAGTTGTGATTCTTACCTATTTAATTGTAATTAGGGCATCCTAGCAAGGATAAAGCCAAGTACTCATTTTGAATTGTCAAAATTTTGGGATGTATTTTGAGACATTGTTTTTAGAACTTTTATAATTTCCTTGTTTGACATGGAAATTTGTTTAATTCCTTTTATTGACATTGGTTGTAATTGGATTTAGTGACTTGGTTCTCAACCCAAGTCATTCGGTTTGTTGAAATTTTTAAGTTCTAAAAACTTGTCATCATACTATACTTGCACAAATAACATAAATTATATCGACTCAAATTGATCATGTAAATATTATGATGATGGGATCATTATAATAAAAAGCTAAGAATTCGATTCTCACCTTGAAAGATCAATTGCTAAGTCAAAAATTGAGTTATTGAACTCAAAGTAGGGAGTCTACCAAACCAATTGGCATCACCACTTATAAAGAAAGTAAATGACATGAATATGAGTTCACCTCTTTAGCTCTTATAGAACTAGTCTATGTTGAAGCTAAGATTCGATGTCTTTACAAAGAAGTCTTTAGTAGATCACTTAAAGTCATGTTGTGATACTTCTACCTCCCTAACAAGTATGAGTACAAATTGTTTGTGGCTCATAAGGCTATCTTTAAAGAAAATAGTTGTATTTTTCTAAAGATAGAGTGGGAGAAAATAAGCCACAACGAAAAACTAGTTAGGAACTAGTGAGGAGACCAAAAGAAAGCGTTCTTAGGTGAATCCTTAGACTAGTGAGGAGACCAAAAGAAAATGTTCTTGAAATAATAAGATTATGATCTATGAAGTGGAAGCACCTAGAAATTTTAAAATTTGATTTTCTAAAAGAGACTTATGAAACTATATGGAATCTATGCAAAGAAAATGTTTTATTTGGAGTTGTCCAATTGTAGTTGCATAGATAGACATGTAGATGTCTTCAAAAGCTAAGTTAATGCGTAACTATGCTTAGATCCAAATCATCAATAAAATACCTCATATTAAGTGTGTACAAGATACACAACAAAACTACATGTCCAAATAGGGATTTGGAATAGGATGTGTACATGACACAAGCCTATTGTATGTATCTACCTAGAGGTTATGATGATCTTTTCTATTATAAGATATAAGAAGGGTTTCACTCGAATTGTCGAAAAAGTCATGTATAGACATGAAATTCAGTGGGAGTTAAAGTCATGTATAGACATGAATTTAAGTGGGAGTTTAAGTCATCATGTAAAGACATGAAGTTCAGTGGGAGAAATTGTTTTCCACGTGAATGACGTTTCACTCATTAAGAGTGACATATTCATATTACCTTTTTGAAAGGAGTGGTTGAATTTTAATGTTGGATGAAAGAGGGCAACATGTATACTGAAATCAAAATCTTCTATTCCACAATAGATTTTAGCTTGGCATTTTAAAGGTATCTTATATCGATAAGATCCTTAATCTATTCAACAAGTTAAATAGGTTGTTTATGTTGATAAAAGTGGGATCACTATGAAAGGGTCATAGTCATCCACTGAACCTAAGAGTTGTTGATCACATGATATCGATCATGTGTGCCATAACATGCACATACCTAAATAAATTGTATGCTAGGAGCATGACAAGCCCATATCAAATCAATCCAGATGAGTGTCATTGAATAGCCTACAAGAACATCCATAGAGTTCTCGAGGAGAACTAAGGATACATTCTTGTGTTTGGTAGAGAAAATTTGACAATGTGGTAAAGGTTACACAAACCCAAATTTCCAAACTTATAAAAGGAGTTATCGAAATCCTAGGCGTACTTTTGTTATAAAAGAAGCGAATAACTAAAAGGATGATTGAAGAGTCAATCATTATAAATTCTACAAATAGAGACGTAGTACATTATGATGAGAATAAGGTGGCTTACAAGGAGCTAATGGTAGCTCATTTCACCTAAATACCTATCAGTTATCATGATAACAAGTGGGAGTATCTTTCAAGTTAAAGAGCCCAACGCTAGATAGAGATCTAGACATGTACGTAGATGAATTCATGTTATTAGGAATAACGTTGGATGGAAGGAAAAAACAATTCACAAGGTTGGAATAAATGAATATATGGTATATTCACTACCCAAGCCTTTATTGCATTTAATAAGATCGTCGTGAATTGTCATAGACGAAATAAACTTTAGATTATATGATATGAAGCAATAACATTGTGTTGATTGTTCATATATGATAATCACATTTATCGTTTGAGTTTTTAAAAAAAACTTGTTTTGTGCTTTGTTATATCCAAATGGATTGTAGAGACAATTTTGGACTCCATTAAAATGGACTGATTTAACATAGCATTGGCCCCTAGTCACTTATATGAGGTGACATCTCGAAGTGACTAGATTGTGGTGCGATTGATGGCAAGTTCAAGTGCCATAGGGTCATAGGGATGACCAATCGATCACATAGACGGACTGTAAGGGACAATCTGTCGGGCAGTGACCGCTTATAGAATTCTGGCAATTCTTGTAGCCTGGTCATGGCAAGAGCTACTAGTATTCTTTTGAGTCAATTCTTTGACTAAAGACTGTTCACCTAAGATGGCACAGTTTCAGAGTGACTTTGATTTATGCTCTACGACCTTCGTAACTGGGGTCAAATGGGCATCTTTTGGGTCATGATGAGCTGTGGCTATGCAAAGGGAATAGTGCGATAGGAATTGTCCACCCCTTGTCAGGGTTGTTTTTAATCTCAAGGCCACTCGAGGAGGAGTAAGCTGAAAATGCGTGGCCACGCTCGGAAGGTATCTATAGTAGATAATTCCGGTCAGACAGTTACTCTCCAGATCGAGGAAACCACTCTTGATATGATCAAATACAAGGACGACCTGCAAGACACCTTGCATTGAGTGGGAGAGCTTGTAATAGGACAAGAGAATTGGTGACGCACACTTGTCTCGGACAAGTGGGAGATTGTTGGAGTAAGTGTCCTCAACAAATAGTGCGATCACATAATTAAATCTCAATAATAAGAATACAAAGGGATGATGAATATTATAGTCAACTGGTCAACATAAATCGGTAACGATTGGCTCAAATGAGTTTGACGTTACTGTCGTATGACGGTGGTGATCAGTTGATCCCTTGAGGTCACACCTAAAGGACAATCCCATAATCATGTACATTAATTAATTGTATAGTGATACAGATTAATTAATCCCTTAAAATGAACCAAGTTTAAATTGTGAGTGAGAAATACATCTTATTGTAATATGATTAAATAAGATTCATTTTGGTAATTTAATTGTTATATTACTAAGAATGCATTATGTTTATGAAACATTTGAGATAAGCTAAATTGGTTAATTATAATTACAAATTGTTGTAGATTATTTTACCCAAATATGAGATGACCCATTTTATTTACATGTAATTATAAAATGTGACTTAAAATGTTAAGTATAATTTATTTGTTATGAAATTGCATTTAATTTGGTTAAATGCACATTTATAAGCAAAATTACATGTTACATGTCACATGTCACATTTGTGACAAATGACAAATTGCAAAAATAAAATGGACACCCATTTTAAGTGGGTGCACCGGTTTTATGTAGTGTACAAGAGGATGATTAGTTTTTGTGTATTAATCTAATTAAGAATTAGATGTAATCATATACTAGACTTATTCTTACACACTACCTATTTACATTGTTAAGAACAATTGAAAGTGACCACACACCCCACAATGGGGGCATGTGGCCGGTGCTATTGATGAAGCAAAGAGGACAAGTTTCCTCTTATTTATATCATACTCCATCTCATTTTATTGTAACATGCAAAATTTGCTTATCTCTCTACATTTTTCTCCATCTACTCACTAACACTTAAGAAGTTCTATTTCTAGTGTTCATATTTTCTAGTAACATTACTAGTGTAGTAATAAGAGGTTATTAGATTATTTTTAAGGGAGACTACCATAATATACTAGTGTAGTATCTTTTAGTAGTAATTAAGGGTAGTCTTGGGTGCAACTAATTGGAGAGTTTCTAATTTGAAACTTGGAAGATCATCCTTCTTATTTTACTAGCTCAAGATCAATATTTGAAAGGAGTTCAAATGTTGTGCCCATTTCCATATAACCAAATGTAAGAAATGGTTCTTTCTTTTATATCTAGTTATGCATGCATAAGATTTATTTAGTTTAAAGAGTAAACTAAATGTATAATGATATTAGAAGTGTCTAATATCGAGTTTAAGAAACTTACAGTATAGAGTCTCTATCAAATTCCCATGGCGTGCCTAACAAGAGGTGGCAAGCATCGATAGGAAGAACATCACACAAGGCTTCATCAGTATAGCCCTTGCCAATAGAGAAAGGCACAACACATTGCCTATCAACCCTCACTTCCCCTCCTTTGTTCAGCCATCTCAGTTTGTAAGGGTGGGGGTGTTCTTGTGTGGTTAGGGACAACTTATCCACCAGAGTTGTGGAGGCTACATTGGTACAACTTCCCCCGTCAATTATCATGTTACAAACCCTTCCCTTTATGGTACACCTAGTTCTGAATATCTGCTGCCTCTGATCATCCTCCAAGGGTTGAGGTTGGGTGTGCATAACCCTCCAAGTCACTAGACTCAAGCCTGCATCAAGCTCAATCATCTCCTCACTAGGTTCTTCCTCAGGTTCCTCCAGACTCTCCTCACACACAAGGATCTCTTCATCACCCCACTCCACAATCTCCATGTTGCTCAAAGCCCTTTTAGAGGGACAATCCTTGGCAAAATGCCCAAAGCCTTGGCATTTAAAGCATTTCCTGAGGGATATTGTCCTCCTCAGGTCTGTCTCAGGGGCCTTTCCCTTGTCTACTACAGGAAGTTTAGCAGGGACCAAGGGTTCTCCTATCCTGACTCCAGTGTAAGGTTTAAAAGAGGGTCTAGCTGGGGGTTTGGTAGGGGCTGACTTTCCCTTTCCTAATTTCTCAATCCTCAAGGATAGGCTAACTGCCTCCTCAAAGGAGTACAGGTGTTGTAACTTAACCCTACTAGCTATCCTTTCATCAAGACCTTCCAGAAACCTAGCTATCTTCTGCTCAGGTTTTTCAGTAATCTCACATTGAAGTGTGAGTTGTTCAAAATCCCTCAGGTAGGACTCAACAGACCTACTGTCTTGTTTCAGGTGGGTTCGTTTGATGAACATGTCTTGGGTGTAGTCTTTGGACACAAACTTATCCTTCATTTTCTTTTTAAGCTTATCCCAAGATTTAATAGGGTCTTTACCTTCCCTAGCCCTCTGACTTTTCATGTTTTCATACCATAGAGCTGCATATCCTTTTAGTTTCATGATGGCAACTTTAAAAGCCCTCCTATCAGTATAACCTTTAAACTCAAAGACTCTCTCTACTGACCTTAACCAATCTAGGAAATCATCAGGGTTCATGCTACCTAGAAAGTCAGGGATTTCTGCCTTTATGTCTTTGTCATGGTGTCTAGGAAGACCATGCTCTGAGGCCTCTGAATCTGAGGTCTCCTCTTGTTCCACATGCTGTGTCCTTCTTCCTGCAGCAGGTGGTACAGGTGCTCCTCTTCCACGACCTCTACCTCCTCTTCCACCATTGTTGAGCTGACCATCTAAGTACTCATTGAAGGATGCTGTAATCTCCAAGACAGGAAAGCAAGGCCATTAACTGTGGTTTCAAGCCCTGCTAATCTCTCTTCACTCATGGTTGGTTTTTAATGTATTTTTGAATGTAGTTAGGTGAATGAACTCACAAACGAAAGCTCTGATAACCAATTGAACTGAAACCTCTACAAAAATAGAGCTTTTCAGAGGCTACAAGGGGCCAGGGTGAACACTCCCTCACACGTACACTCACTCACTCAGAAACCTGCACTAGGCCAGGCAGAACAGATAGGACTTTGCACCTTAGCACACAAGCAGAGGTAGCAAAGGTTGTGTTTAAGACTCAAAACACACAAGTAATGATTCTTAGACACTGTAATCTTAGGTCACACACAATTTCACTAAGAGTTACCACAATACTTAGCTTTGCTAAAGAATTGCAAATGAACAAAGTTCAGATTTATATTAATTCAAGTATGATTTTCTTAGGGTTACAAGCAGGCCTTATATAGGCAATTACAAACGATCTCCACCCTTGAAAATAACATAATCTAAGGGCTTTAAGAGCCTTACAATACTGATAAAGAAATGCAAAAAGTCAGCTAATAAGGACGAGCCATGACAGACTGCAACTGACAGAAAACAAGCTGAAAAGGGCTCTTGTCCCTTGCCTTAAATGGTAATGTTGTTGAATTCCTTAGGGGTTCTTTGTCTGGCTATTTGCTGCTGTTCTTGGGGGTTGAGAGGGACTGCTAGATACCTCTCTAACGTTCTTATTTAGGTTAAGTTGATCACACAAAAGTAAGGAGTCTTGGACAGATTAAATTGGACTTGTTCCTGCAGACTTCCTCAAATGATCTTCAATATGGTAGGCTGTTTTAGATGAACTTCCAGAACTTATTTGGAAAACTTGTCCTGGACTTTTATGTTGCTAAGGACCTTAATTAAAGGGGAAAAGAAGTTGGAGCCCTGGGTTGGACTCGTGCTGCATGAGAATTGGCTGGTTACTGGACTTGTTCTGGCTGGTTTTCTGAAGGATTGACCCTGCTCTGGTTAGTCTTGCTGTGGCTGCTCTTGCTGGTGTTCCTGCTGGTTCTTGACATAAGGGTGGGTGCTTGGGAGGTAGTAAGCTTGGTGTCTCTGTTGTGGGACCCCTGCCTGGGTGTAGGGTACGTGGTAAGCTCCATGTTCTTGCTGTGACATTGTTCTGGCTGGTTGGAGGTTCAACTCCTGTTGCACAATGCCAAAGGTATGATTGATTAGGTTCACCTGTTTTGAGCTTCTTGTTTTCTACATGATAGACCTCTTTTGCAATATCTAAAACATAAATACCTCCAATAGAAATGGCCTCGCCATAAACCATTTCATTAAGTGAAAAAGTACAACAGTTGTTCTTAATGCAAAATGAAAATCCTTCCATGTCTAACACGGAAATGGAGATAATGTTCTTGGTAAGAGTTGGTACATAATAGCAATTATTTAAATACAACTCTAAACCATTAGGCAAAAGAAGAACGTAGGTGCCCACGGAAACTGCGGCTACCTTAGCTCCATTTCCCATGCGTAGGTCCACGTCACCCTTGGCTAGTGCTTGCACGTCCCTCAGCCCCTGTACATGATTACAAAGGTGAGAACCACAACCGGTATCAAATACCCAAGAAGAGGTACTAGCAAAGTTAATATCTATCATATAGAGTGATGAAAGAATTTTACCTGACGTTGTCACACAACCGTCTTTCTTGTCTTTCAAGTACTTGGGGCAATTGCGTTCCAATGCCCTTTGCCATTACAATAATAGCAATCCGCCTCCGCGTGTTTGTTGACCTTGGGCTTGGCCTTATAAAAGACCTTTCCCTTTCCCTTGCCGGATTTCTTGAAAAGAGTCTTACCCTTTCCCTTGTCCTTCCTCACCCCAAGGTTCATGTTCTTCATTTTCATGGAAAGAACATCTTGGGTTCACTCCCACTAGCCTCCATGTCCCTCTCGCTTGGGTGAGGAGTGCATGGAGTTCATGGAAACTCTTGTCCATGCCATTCATGTTATAGTTCACCCTAAATTGGGTGAACTTAGGTGAGAGTGAATGAAGGATCTTACCCACCACCAAATTCTTCGGAATTGTGCACCCTAGACGCTCTAAGGTGTCTGCGTGCTCAACCATTTTGAGCACGTGTGGGCCAACTTTTTGGCCCCTTTGAAGCTTAGTGTCAAAGAATTTCGTAATCGCCTCATATTGGAGAATTTGAGGGGCTTGCGAAAACATCGAAGTGATCCTCGTGAATATCGCATATGCATTGAGAGAAATCAATTGTAGTTTGAGTTTGGGCGAGATTGACCAAATCAAGACATTCTTGACGTCATTAGCAACCTTCAAATAAAGGTCATATTCGGCCCGAACCACCGCGGACGATCTTGGCGAGGGTTCGGTGGGGAGCTCTTCAACCAAGTAGCGAAGCACGTTATCGGATAACGCGGCGCTCTTGATCGTTGATTCCCATTCAACGAAGTTACTTCCGTCATCCTTTAGGACACACTTGTCCATGAAGGACCTCAACCATGAGTCTCTACCCAAGGTTGCAACGTTTGATGATGTTGACATTATGCGAATATGGTAACTACAACAAAAAGAAATATATAAACATTCATTGTTAATCTACTTGAAAAACATTTTAACAAGTTTAGCAATTTTTATAATGACCTCTCACTAAATTACATAAATGATTCCAAGACCCATCTTTAAATAAAAATAGTCATCGTATGCTACTTTTATCTAGAAATGGTAAGTCATTACTTGACTAATTTTACCCTTAGAACTCTTGGTTGACGGATTTCAACTAAATCCATCTCCTAGTCCCAAGATAACGCGTATCTCGTTGAGTCCAATCCAATTTTAGCTTGTGATCGTATCACCCTACTTACCCGAGGTAAAAAGGGACCCACGAGCGTGGTAGCCCTAATGAACACGGGATTCATAGGTGTTATTAATTGGTAAGGCTAATCTCAATTTTTTAAACATGTGAGAGATCTTGTCAATTTAGTTATTAATTCCCTATAAGTGAACTAAGTCGGTGAATTGTGAATAACGTTGAATTGACAATAACGGTAAATAAACTGCATGTGTGACGATTTTGGCATGAGCGGAAATAAAGCAAGCAATCAAGCAACAATAAAATCCTAGTATGGCCACCTAGCTAATCAAAATTAACTAGATAGTTACAAATTCGGAAACCAACTCCTTGGTCCCTTGCCTCTTCACTTGGAACACATTCCAAAATGGCACCGTCTTGAGGGAGTCACCGGTCTTCATAAAAATAATTACAAATAAACAAATATACAAAATCCTATTATACATTTATTTTTTTTTTATAAAATAAAATATTAAATTATACAAACCGGCGGATACGAGGATGCAATAAAATTACAACCAAACGTTCTTCCCTTACATTACGGGTAATAACGATTAAAAAATAACTAGGCCATACTTAGCGAACAAAAATTGCATAAATATTAAAAAATGGACATTAATCATTCAACCATTTAAATTAAATAATTTGCTGCAAAATTCATGCCAAAATCGTCCTAAATTCATTCATGCTCATTGTAGCTCGATTTTTCCGGGATTTATTGATTTTTAACCATTAAAAATCATTATCAACATTTAAATCTCATTTAAATTCAAACTAATTAACTAAACTGATTTAGACCTCAAAATAAGTCACTACTAATTTTGTTGGTCATTAATTAGATTGATTTGATTTCATTTGCTAAATATTACGGTTTAATCATAACAATTATGAAATAAAACCAAAATAAAATATAAACATCATAAAATTTGAAACCAAAAAAATTTTTACATTCTGGAAAATTTCCAGGAACTATAAAAATAAAAAACATTTGCTCAAAAAATTTAAATTAATTTTATGAACAAATAACTTTGTATTTAATGGTTTTATCAAATAAAAACATTAGATATAGTAAAACAGTGAAACAAATTATGAAATTTCACCAAGAGTATCAACATCAGAATGTTAAATGTACAAAAAAATTTTAAGACCAGAAATGGACGTTTCAATTTTATGAACATTATAATCTCATATTATCAACTTTTATCGTATAAAAATCAATGAACATGCAATACATAAGTAAAATTCACGAAATTATACATACAATATGTAAGAAATGCATGTGAGATCATATTAAAATTTCATGGCCAGAATCAACATGAAACTATTTTTAGTTAACTTTTAACTCATAAAATGCATGTTAACTCGGTTTAAACGCCAAAAATCAAAATAAATAGCAAATTAATCCCTAAAATCACGAACTTTAACCACAAACATTTTGAGGTCAGTAGGTATACATGCACCAAAAATTTTTGTCAGAATCATATTTTAACTCAAAATCTTTGATTTATTAGTTATCTTATAACTTTAATAAAAAATGTCCAAAATGAACATGCATGCTACAAGCTAGCTCTGATACCAATTGAAAGTCCAAAGACCTTAATTAGACTCCTCTAATTAGTTGCTAAATTACTTGTTAATTTAGTATTTAATGATCTATGTAACATTCATGCAAATATAAAGACATTTATATAAGAGAAGAAATTTCCTCACATTGATATGGAAAATATAAGGGCACAACAAGAACTCCTTCTTGTTGTTCTTGAGATAATAATATGGATGAATACAAATAATCCCCAAAATAGAAGATCTCCTCTAAGTTGCACCAAGATTAACCCAAATAATCTACCCTTATTATTAACTAGATAATAAGATAGATATTATTCTACTAATATTATGACTATATTACTACACTAGTAATACTTAGTAAATATTAGTATTTGAGAGTTTATAGTGAGAAGAAGAGTTTTAGAGAGAAGTATGACAATTGCACAAAAATGAAGTGATAAATGATGAACAACAATTGTACATCAAGAAGCCAAAATGGCCGGATGATATAGTCCAAATATGGACTATTATTTTGTTCAATTTTTGTCACATGCATTAGAGTGGAGTGTTGTAGTATATATGATGATTATTCTTACTTGTAATGTCACTTTCATAAGTAACTAAATAGTAAAAACAAGAACTAAAATCATCACCTTCTAACTACATACCAACCGGTCCATTATGGCCTAGTTTGGTCCAGTTTGATTTTTGATATTTGTCTCACAAATACTTATTGATCATATGGTTAATTATCTTGTATAATTAAGTGTTAATTTGATCATATAACAATTATATGACTCAATTAAATAAATAATATGTACTTAACATTTTAAGTAATATTTTACCATTATATCAATATATAAGGGGTCCCACAATGCTTAGTTAATTTATTTTACAACTCCTTGTAAATATAATTAACTAATTACCTCTATCTCAAACCCTCAACTAATTTAGTAATTTAACGATTAATTACTAAGTTAAATCTTATTTAATCGTATTAAAATAAGATATAAATTTATTAGTCAATTATCGCATAATTGAAAAATAAGTTTAATCGAATTTGAGTTCTTAACTCAATTTCTAATAATTAACTCTCGTACATATCGAATATATGTAATGTACTAATTAACTGTATCGTATACCAATAATTAGTTACTATTTGGATTTCATCCTTTAGGTGTGACCGAAAGGGATCAGTTGATCACCGCCGTCAAACGACAATAACGTCAAACTCTAGTCAGCCAACCGTTATTGATTTACGTTAATCAACTGACTAATCATATATATAGTCAATAAATATCCCAATTATATTCCATAATAAGAATTATTATGTGGCGCACTTTTGTGGAGGACACCTACTCCAACACACGCGTCCTGACATCTCATATGGTTTGAGCATGACGGGTCGTTACCAAGCTAATCCAGGTGAAATTCATTGAATAGCAGTAAGGAACATCCTTAAGTACTTAAGAAGGAATAAGGATTCGTTTCAGGTATTTGGAGGTGATATTGTGTTATGTGTAAATGGTTACACGGATGCCAGTTTGTAAAGTCTCAATTTGGATACTTTGATTTCCTAGTAGGTTGTTGAGATAACGTTGAACCCTGCTTAAAAAGAACAGGAATTTCCTTTTCTTTTATGTCCATAGTTACTTGATGGGGTGACGTCCCGGAGTGACCTGAGTGTAAGTCGATTGATGGCGAGTTCAACAACCATTTGGTCATTTAAATGACTAGTCGATTACATAGAGAGACTGTAGAGACACTCTGTCGTGCAGTGACCATTTATAGAGTTTTTTAAACATTTTGATACCTGGTCGTGGTAAAGACTTCGATATTATTCCTGTGACTCGATTCTTTTGACTGAAGACTATTTTTCTAGGTCAGTGCAGTTTTCGATAGGCTTAGGTTTTTGCCTAGGTCGCGCCGTAAAAGGAGGCCGATGGACATCTATTGGGTCATGGTGATCTGTATTGAACAAAGAAAATAGGTCAACAGGAGTTGTCCACCCTCGTTGGGTTTAAATAATCTGAGGGCCACTCAAGAATATATGACTGGAAATGCGTGACCACGCTCGAATAAGTTATATGGTAGATTATCCGGTCAGGCAGTTGTTCTCCCGATCGAGGAAACCATTTTTGATATATTCAAGTGCAAGTACGACCTGAAAGACAACTTGCATTGAGTGGAAGGTTTAAACAAACAAGAGAATTGGTAACACACAACTTGTATCGGACAAGTGGGAGATTGTTGGAGTAGTTGTCCTCCAAAATAGTGTGTGTACAAATTAAATCTCATAAGAGGAATAAATTTGGGATATATATTTTATACTTGTCAGTTGATTAACGTATATCGGTAACGCTTAGCTGGCTAGAGATAGACGTTACTGTTGTTTGACGGCGGTAATCAACTGATCTCTCTCGGTCACACCTATAGGGAGGAACCCCAATGGAAAAACTAATTATATTGTATAAAGATAAATTTTAATTAGTCCCTTATATATATTGACTTAATATTTGTCAAGTGAGGTTTATGTGATGAACGAGTTTTGAACTCAGACCAAACTATTTTATAAATAGTAATTGACTATTAAAATATCTGTCTTATTTCATATGATAAAAAAAGTGAGATTTAGTTATTAAAAGTTAATTTACTAAATTACTTGACGTATTTATATATATTGTGAGGTAGTGGTAATTAGCTAATAAATATTACAAGGAGTTGTAATATTAGCTAAATGGATATTTTATGACATATTATATATTGATATAATGATCAAATATCACTTAAAAGTTAAGTGTATATTATTTAGTTATTTGTATTATTTAAATGTTAAATAATCCAATTAACACTCAAATGATTAAGTATTTTATACTCAAGCATGTCATGATTACATCACAATCCACTATCTACTTTCCTATATATATACCGAAGATGCATGGTCATAGTTTATAAGATGATACTAAAATTGTTGATCCTTTATTTCATCTTCATCTCTTATATTCTTCACATAAAACTTACAAAATATAATATACAATATATATGACTAAAGTAGTAGTATTTGTAGTATTATAAAAGGGTAATCTTTGTGTTTATCTAGTTAATAAAACTAAGATTTTGGGGCTAATCTTTGGGTGCAATTTGGAGGAGAAATCCTATATTGGATTTTGGGTTAAGGAGCATATATTATTCTGGTTTTATACTACAATAGTTGTAGTAAACCATTTTCTTACAGCAATGTAAGAATACTCTTTCTGATTTGTAGTCTTATACACTTATTTAATCATGCATGCCCTAGATCAAGTAAAAATTAAATTATGGTAATTTAATTTTAGTAGTAGATAGTGTAATATATTAGTTTTCATAACTAACATAGAGGTCCCTAAAATGTCGGGTATTACAGTTTCCCCCCATTTAAAGGAACTTCGTCCTCGAAGTTTGCCCATTCCTAAAGCGATGACACCCACACAAGTCGCGACAATTTACAACCAATCATCACCCACAATACTCCGTATGTCTTATATCATCACACGTCGGTCGAAACATAGTATTACCACTCACTTTCATACAGTCATACAAACACACATACTTATATATTATCGTAACCACCATAAATAGTATCATACCATCAAATACCATCCTACACACATATTCGCCATTCCAACAATCATACCCATATATGTACTCACACATAGCTTCAAACCTCACAATATGCCTCATTTTCATACATTTAATTCGTATAACACTATTTTGATGTTATTAAAGCATTCGCAATGTTATCTACCCCTCTTAAAAGAACTTCGTCCCCGAAGTTAAATCCGCTTTTGTGAATTGAATACACTTAAGCCCCACATAAGCTGTCAACATCATGAAGTAGATAATAGCAATATTGCCATAGACATGCACCAGTAGTTAAAACATATAATTTCTTGTAAGAAATTCTATAATATTTGACACAAGGACTCATATAACTCAAATCTTACAATCACTAGATTAACAGATCGCATACAATTGCCACACAAGTTTGACCCACAGTTAGAAACGACTAACCATTATTCCCCTATAATTCCGCTCAATCCATTGTTTATGTCGACACACAATCACATGTAGTATGTAATCAATGAGCAGCTATTATTTACCATTTCCATACAACTCATTCACGTATAACTTGTCAAAACAGTTCAAATTCTTTCCTCCGAAAACGAAATCGGACTCTTGCATACAAGGTACACGCAATATCAACGATGGTTACATAGTAGCACATAACTGTATCTCACATAACGTCGGCAGTAAATTTTGACAGTTTACCAATACAACACATTATATGACTTCGGACCACAAAAAATATGTTATGTACCCATAGCAATGGTATAAATGATAATTTGTCACAACTTGTAATCGCAATAGTTTACCACAGAAGATGCAATCGGGTGTAAGGAGTTAATAATTAAACCCGTTGAATTCCTTACAAATTAATTAGTAAAGTATCGATATCCATTTTGTAAATACATATTATTAGACAATTTCCACGTATGCATGTTAAAGTTACGACATTCAAAGAACAATAAGTATCAACCAAGCAAAACCGAATTTTGTGCATTCCCGAAATCAGACTCGGTCGAGTACTGCTCACTCGGTCGAGTAGGCTGAACTCAGTCGAGTGCACAATACTGTCCCAAAACAGCAGCTACTGACCTAGTCACACTCGATCGAGTGTTCTGATGTACTCAATCTAGTAAGCCGTACTCGGTCGAGTACCTCTTGCCACTCAGTCGAGTACAACTGGCTGCCACATACGCCCACATTCTACTCACTTTCTAATTACACAATCAAACAATACTAATACCAATGCAATTCCAACCAGACCAAGTTTAATTCACGTCTCGCCATGACGTTCTCATCTACTAACTACTACTAACGTAAATATCGAAGTGAGTCTTGGCCTTATGGCCGATTACACATCAAAATAAATTGATCTAAATACCAACAAGTGTACAATAACCACCATGAAAAGAATCAATAATCATGAGCTTTAGTCAATGCTCACGGCTCGCGATCTTCATCCATGTGCTCGTCATTGGCGGCTCCCGAGGTCCCCTCACCATCATTACGACCTGGTGCATCCACTCCCCCATAGCCTCCATACCCTGCGGGGTTCAGTGTACCAAATTGGGCACCCCACGGCACGGTGAGACACCCATACACATGACCTATAGAGGTTCCCCAGTCCTCCCAGTTCACCCGGTAGCGATCAAACACCTCCTGGTCGCTACCAACCCCACTCCACCAAGACGACTAGGCAAGACTAGCTCTCACACTCTGCAGATGGGCCATCTCATGCATGTTTCTCAATACCAAAGCGTTCGATAGTTGCTCTCTCCGCTCGCTCACCGGCATATGCGGGTCATGCACGGTAGGATAGTGCGGGTACTAGTAATAGGGCTGCTGATAGACGGGCTACTGATGGGCATACGGCTGCTCCACCGCTTCCTCTCTCATAGCCCGGGCCTCTCGAGTAGGTAAACGTGCTCTCCTCTTACGGGTGGCCACCACCGGCTCAGGTATCTCCTCCATGAGGTGGTCCGGAATGATGTAGGTCTGATGGGGTAATTCTGGCAAGTCTGGGCAGCCGTCGCTAAGAAATTCGTCACAGGTTGGCCATTCCAACATGTAAGGTCAGCCACAACCCCCCCTAACTCTCCTGGCAAACACTCCTCCGTCTAGCTCTCTTAGCCACTCAAGGCGCAGAATATAGTCCGAATCGATATGGGGGACATCCTCAAACAAGCCAGGAAACTCCTCATTGGGGGTGAAGTCAGTCAGTTTTCTGGGCCACGCGAGTCACGATTGCACCACAATTAAGGTTACGGTGACTGGTCCTCGGGGTGGTAATTTGTGCCAAGCTAGCACATACAATGGCAGGAGCACTACAATAATCCTGCTTCTACCGCGTCGGGTTCAGGTAGGACACCAACAACAACACCTCATTAGAATTGACCTTACTAACATCATTCCTCCCTTACAGTAGACAAGGCAACATCCTCAAGAATAGTCTCAAGGTCGGGTGTTGAACATCGTTGATTAACAACAAGCTCACATTCGACAAGGGTCAACGAGCAAAGTAAGTAAAGTATGTAGTCGCCCCAAATTCCGAATCTATGGCCTCAATACAATCCTCATCAGCTTTTTCCAACTCCAGGTGGTCAACCAACTGATCAAGGGTCAAATGTTGTTCAATATTCATAAAATGGAAACTAACCGTTTTACCATCCACATCATACTCGTAAGAGCTCAATAACTCTAAAGTAAAAAACCCATAAGACTAATTCTTAAGCCTATACAACCCCTCCATCCCGAGAATTTCAAATATATGACTCACATCCCTTTCGATTCCCAAGGTTCTAAAAATATACCGCTCGACACATCTAGTAGGCTTCAATGGGTCACCATCAAAGCTTTAAAAGCATCCCTCTAGGCAAAGTCGCGAAATTGGACACTCGGTGATTATGGGTACACCCACCGGTTGACTAGATTCCCCTCTCTAGGTTGCGTTTATGGAACGGGTCCTCCTACTTAGTGTAGTTCCGGCTCTAGGCATCTGCAACTTGATTCATAAAACCTTCCCGCATTTATTATAGACAAGTGTCTTTGAGAAGTTTCAAAATTTTAAACATGGAAAGTCCAGTTTACGGCGGTCTCTATATCATTCAAAACCCGAAAAGAAGAACTTTTAAGAGGTGGGATAGTTGTAAAAATCGAAATATATAAGACCATGAACAAGCTTTGACACAAATTTTTGGATTGCCACAACTCTAGCCTATAGAGTGGGACAATTACCGGTTTGGGGGAAAATTTTATACGATTCCATCAATTAAACCAAGGTTATTATTTATTTCTAACTATTAAATAACAACATGAAGGAACTTAAGAAGGAATATGAAGATTCACTAACTCTACTAACCCACTACCGATTGTTTACTAAAAAAGAAGAAAAAAACAAAAGTTTACCTTGATTGAGCGAAAGATGGAAGTACACGACTAGCAAAAAATACGATCTGGAAGGTAAATAAAGTAAATCTAGGGTTTGTAAGAATGAAAAGGAGTTGAGAGAGCTTATATTGAGTGAATTTGTAATTGTGTCAAAATAGAGAAGGAGTTTTGGGATATAGGGTTTCAGATACAAAATAGCGGAGCCGGGTTTATTTGGGGCACTTGGTCGAGTGTTGGCTGCACGCGGTCGAGTACATGCTACTCGGTCGACTGTCTCTGGTACTCGGTCGACTGTCCGAGTCTGATACAAAAATTCTTTCCTTCAATCGGACACTCGGTCGAGTGTCCTTTGCACTCGGCTGAGTTAGCCATACTCGGTCGAGTACCTCAAGTACTCGGTCGAGTACCCCCACGTCAACGCAAAGCATTTAAAAACATAATTTCAAGCTGCAATCGATTTTTGTTTCATTTCGCATGCTAATGAAATCAATCCCGTCGTTTTGTTTCATTTTGCATGCTAATGAAATCATGCTCGGGAACCGTCACGTTGGGACGCGCGAGAACGAGAGAGAATACATTTAAGTAGAATGAAGACTGGCGTGCAAGTACTGGAAATAGTCGATCGACAGCTTATTCAATCGATCAACAGATGTTGCCAATTAGTCGATCGACTGCTGCTATAGTCGATTGACGAATTTGGAGGTCCAGCTTACAGATTTTGTTGTTTAGTCGATCGACCAATCATTTTAGCCGATAGACTGGTTCTAGTTTTAGCCGAAAACAAATTTTGCTGTTTCGGCCCATTAGTTTTAAATACTTTAGAGTTTATTATTTAATCTTGTAAGACATAATAATTAGGATCAATTTTTTATACAGAACAACTAGTTTACGTTTCTTTTAGCAACTTTGGATCTAAGACCTTGGAATTAATCCTTCTCCTTGATTTTGGTATTTGAATCTTTCTCTTTTAAATTTTATTCCTTTTCCTTTATTCTTCTTTTATTTGTAATTCGTCTTTATTATTTAATATGTTAGATTGTTAATTGTTATTCATCCTCTCCTATCATGTTTAATTCAGTTATTATTGTTATAGTTAATTTAATTAGATTTATTACGAGTAGCTTATTCTTTTAAGATAGGATTTAGGGGAACCGCGGTTATGTGACGGTCGATTGTTAGATTATTAGTTAAATCATACTTATTGGTTTTTATTGTTAATCGTTGCATTAATTGTCAATAAATTGGTTTTATGCATGTGACCGATATACTAGTTTGTAAAACCTTGACCTAGATAATAGGATATGAAAAAGGTAGATACTTGCAGCGAACAATAGAATGCCCTAATAAGAGCGAAAGCTAAATTAGTAATTCTAGGGTGAATAGTAGACCGAAAGGCACTATCCATTACCCTTCAGACCGCGTTTATGTTCCCCTTTCAATTCTATCATTGACCGTTGTTGACCGTAGTGAACCGAGTGTCTTAGCTATTTCTCGTATTATAATTGAATTCATCCACTTCCTTTATTTCTCTTTCCTTCACTACTTTTATTTTAGAAAACAAACATTTAAAACCCTCAATTCGTTACTAGACAGACTACTTATAACAAATAGAATATTGCTTAAGGCTCCCTGTGGATACGATCCCTACTTCCTTTACTGCATTAGTTTAGGCCTCTCGGTTATCTTTGATCATTAGTACGATTTAGCCTGTCAAATTTTGGCGCCGTTGCCGGGGAGACGTTGATCAAATATTTGTTTTATTTTAGTTTCTCTTGTCACTGGGAACTTTAGTTCCTTGTGACCATTCTTATTTCTTCCGTTTAGTATTTGTTTATGCCCAGGTGTCCCAGGTCCGAGCTCGTACCAGTCGATCCCGAACCGGAAATGACTCTTCATGCTAGACGGAACTTTTGGAAGGAAATTTATCAAGCCGAAGACTTGAGTACGCTTGATTCCATTTACGCAGACTTTGTAGCTCCAAATCTGTCCTTTGAAGAGGATACTTATACTTCTGCCACCAAAATCATGCGTAATATTGCCAGCCATTCTGAGCCCACTCTCGCCTCAATCCGTAAAGGATTCTCACTTCCCACAGTAAACATTGGTACTTTCGACATCCGCCCTTCTTATGTTCACATAATAGAGCGAAACCAATACCGAGGTGGAGGAAGTGAAGACCCTGGTCACCACATGTAGACTTTTACAGACTACTGCTCCACTATTCCGCTTACTGCTGGGGTGACAGGGAAGATTCAAAGGAAGAAGCATTTTATGATGAGTCCAGTCACAAAATTCATATGCGCTACTGAGAGGGAAGCACTCTCTTTGAGAGATGAGGTTAAGGATTCAACTGAGCACCTCAGCGTCGGAAAATCCTCGGTAGATAAGGTGAAAGAATTTCTATTTCCCTTTTCTCTGAGGAATAATGCTCGTGAGTGGTATCAGTATTTAGACAAGGCATCTGCGGGGATAATTGACTAGAGCACGCTTACGTTAGCATTCCACAAGATATTTTTTCCTTCTCAGCGTACGAATGCTTTAAGGGGGTAGATTACGAGTTTCAAACAAATAGCAACTGAATACTTGAAAGAAGTTTGGTCTCATTTCAAACGGCTTGTTCGCTCGGTTCCCCACCATGGATTTCAGTAATGGTTTCTTTGTAACCAATTTTTCAATGGTTTATTTGATGACCATCGAGCTTTCTTTGACTCCGCTGCAACTGGAAGATTCCAGAAAAATATTGATGATGATAAAGGCTGGCACATAATTGAGGAAATGGCTGCACATACATCGGAATATTGGAATCCAAGGGGAGGTGTGCGCAAGGGTACTGGTGATTCTAGTGCGGTTGTCGCGTAATTAGAAGCTATGAATGTTAGATTAGATAGGCTAGAGATGAGTCAGTTTTCGGGGGGCCAAAAAAAAGTTAATGCTATGGTGCAACAAACAGTTAATGCTATGGTGCAAAAAACATCTACTTGTGAGAGATGTGGGGATGAGAGGCATTCTGCAGCTGATTGTATGACGGTGAAAGAGCAAGTGCTTTCTTTTCAACAATACAAGCAAAGCCGTCCGTTTTCTGACTTCTACAATGAAGGAACTAGGAAACACCCTAATTTCTTGTGGAAGAGTCAGAACGTTTTCAACCCCACTCCAACACAAAAATAACAAGTCTATACCTCAATACATCGCAGTCAACAACTGTTGGAGCTAGTGTCCTCCACAGTTAGTGTGATAACGTGTATAAATCTCTTACAGGTTCACAGGGTATACTTAGTATTCTTATCAGTTCATTAACGTTTATCGATAACGGTTGGCTTGCTAGAAGTTTGACGTTATTGTCATTTTAATGGCGGTGATCAACTGGTCCCTAAAAGTCACACCTAAAGGATGTGTTTGAGAGATATGATTATATGAAAAATATAATCATATTGATGCCTTATATGACTAAAAGGTTAGTCGATGTATATGACTAAAAGGTTAGTCAATGTAATGATGATACGATTATTTAATACGATTAATAATACTAGCTGAGACGAATTAAATGTTAATTCGTAATTGAATATAAACTGTTATATCTAATTAATGTATATAATGTAATTATTTAATACGATTAAATAATGTAAGCTTAAACGAATTAAAATGTTAATTCGTAATTAAATATAAACTGTTATATTTAATTAGCAAATTATAAATATACGATATTTATAATTGACGTATATATTATACGATATTGTCATAATAAATGATGTCAGACCAGTATTAATAAATCGACTACAAAATATTGTATGGACTTATTAATATGTGACAAATGACAATAATAATACATACACACATTATACATTAAATAAATAAAAGAGGGAAGACTCTTATATTGACTCCAATTCCTAAAACAAGTAGAAGAAAAAGAGGGAAGACTCCTCCCTCTACTCTACTACTAGTTGGATGGTCCAAGTAGGAGAGGAGGAGAGTTTTATATAAACTCTTCTTCTCTACTTTCTCATCATCACAATTACAATAACTTTTCACAAAATATTATCAGTAATATTGGTGTTGATTCTAGCACAAGAAAAGGCCTTTCTCAGAACATCATGGGTGCAACGATTAGGAGAATATCGATCTCGATATTTTTTCTTAGGCCATATTGCTAGGACCAAAGGTTGATTCTAATCTTTATGCTTTTCGTTTATGACTCGTATTTCATATATTATAATTTCGTTATAATCCTTAAATTTCATGTTGAAATATACCGATATTTCCCACAAGTGGTATCAGAGCCAAGGCTACGAAATTATTTTATATGATTTTTCATGAATGATGAAATTTTTTTTATTTCGGTCCAATTTAAAAAAATAAAATAAAATAAAAAAACAGCCGTGTATTTTTTTTGGCCGTGATATTTTTTTTTTTGTTTTTTTTTGTTTTGATTCTTGTTTTCATTTTGATTTATTGATATTGTTGTTTTAATATGTTAAGATGACAATATGGTAAATTTTTAGATGTTTTAATTTAATAAGGATTAAATTAAAATGTAAATGGAAATTGTTTTGAATGTTTATGAACATTTTTTTTTGCTATATATTTTCGGTATACATGATGTTAAATTGTTGTTTTGCATCATGATTTATTAATTTTAATGATGTTCAAATCAATTATGATTAATCAAATATTAAGATAATCGATTTAATCATGATTTAGATATTCATTTTAAAATGTTAAATTGAATCATCTAGTTTGTATCAATGTTTAATAATGTTTAAATGTTGATAACTGTACCGATCTTGTTATATTAGCAACATCAAATTAACATGTTTAATTTGTAAAATAAAATAAAAAACCGTGGCTGCTGTTTTATATAAAAAAAAAAAAATTTATTCGGTTTTTCCTTTTTTTTTATTATTATTGGCCGAATGTTTTTATTTTATGCGTTATATTGATAATGTATGATTGTTGTTGTGAAAAGGTTCACAATTGTTGGATACCCAATTATTTTAAAATGGTTTAAAATAATGTTGGATTAATTCATATTATACGATAATATGAATTAAAATTGGATTATGTTTGATTGGAATCATTGTGAGTAATTAAGGAATTGTCACATAATTTTGATCATTTTAAATTAGGTGGTTTGGATAAATTACTCTACATAATTAAGGAATTATGTCTTGAATGATTAATTTATTGTTGATGCATTTCATTTTGTTGAATGATTTATTGAATGATTTATGTACGTATTTTTGCAATTGGTTTTAATTTGTATTACCTAGTGTGGCCTTAGCTGATTATGTTTTCGTAATGATGGAAACATGATCTTGATGTAATTTTGAGATCTCGAATCTCCTTTTGTCTTCTTTGAAATTATGTTTTTAATTAGAATGTAAATAGGTTTATATTTTGTAATTTACTAAATGTAATTTGAGAAGCCTAAAGATGGAGATCGGATTGCTCACTCCCACTACATGGACCAAGATGGAACATCAAGACAAGCTTTTCGGATCCAATCATGGATGGATTCCAAAGTTGTAATTTGTTTATTTTGGTAGATAGGCCACACTAGGACTTTGTAATTTTACGTATTTTTCGTTCTTGTTGCTTTTCATCACATGATAGTTAGTGCATCATATTCCGCCTAAACCAAACCACCTACTACTAAAAATGCATGAAAATTGACTCATATAGTTTGGATGTTAGTTATCATGGACATTCAGATGTCACACGAATTTTAAGCCATCATCTTAGTTTATTCATTCTCGCATGCTAGATATTCGTTCACTTAAAATGAGTTAAAATAAAGTTGATGGGATCTTCCTCTAAAACCTAAAATTGATACTAGTCTTTATAGGCCAAACTACTATGAATCCCTTCTTCGTTGCTAGGCATATAGGACCATACTCTCCATATGACCCCTTCTATGTTGGGTAAGTAGTGAGTGTTGACTTATTTTACCTCAACATTATAATCCGAAGAGTTTCTCGTGATTATGATGGACTATAGATAAAATTTTATCGACCAAGAACTCTAAAGGTAGAATTAGCCAAGAGGTTGGCTTATCAATTTACAGATAATTGAGTCTTGGGATCATTTATATAATTTTTGAGGGAGGTCAATTGTATAAATGCTTGAGTCTTCGCATTAAACAAGTTTTGCACTAGACTTAATTCATATCGATGAGTATGCTTATTTTTATATTTTTCTTCTTTTTCGTAGTGTAGAATTCGTCTTATATTGATAATACTGCTTATAACAAATGGCTGGCCATAATGATGTCCCTATGCCAAGTGTCACACTCGCACGCGAGTCCTGGCTTAAAACTTTCATGGACCACATGAATCAGTCCACGCGACTGAAGAATGACGGGTCTAACTTTGCGGACTGGGAGGCGGCATTACGGAATGCAGCCATTGCTGACGGCAAGCTCCAATACTTGACTGAGCCAATACCGCCAAACCGAGGCCCCAATGCGAGAGCTAACGGGGCACTTGCTTATAGTGACTTCGTTATGGAAGCGGGTGCGATAAAGAACGTACTCATCTTTGCAATGGAAACCAATTTACAAAGACGCTTCATTGCCCAAGGTGCAAATAAGATTTTCACCACGCTCACTAACGAATTCTCAAAAGCACCGAGAATCGTTACTTATGAGCATACCTGTCGCTTCTTTGAGGCGAAACTCCAGAAGGGCCAACCAGTTAGCCCATACATTCTTGATATGATTGAGAATGTCGAGAAACTGGAGGCACTTGATTGCAAGATTAGTGAGAGCATAGTCATTGACCGTGTGCTTCATTCACTTCATGATGGTTTTGCCCTTTTCAGGGCAAATTACTACATGAATGACATGAGGAAATTCTTCATGAGCTACACTCACTTCTCGTACAGACCGAGAAGGATCTGAAATTGAGTGGGAGCATGAAGCAAGATGTTCTCATGATTTCTAACAAGAACAAAGGTAATGATGGCAAGGCTCACGGCGACCTAACTATAGGGAAGCCAAAGTTTAAGAAGTCAGGAAAGGGTAAGAGTGGGACTGGTGAGACTAGTAGCTCACAAGGCAAGGCAAAGGGCAAGGACAGTGACATTGAGTGCCACCATTGCCACAAGACTAGGCATTGGAGGAGGAACTGTCCCGTGTACCGTGAGGACTTAAAAGCAGGCCGCGTCACTCCTGTAGGTATGTCATCTTATATTCATATGATTGAGATTAACCATGCAAGTTCCGAAACTTAGGTACTTGATACAGGTTGTGGTTCTCATCTGTGTAATCATTTGCAGGGCCTAAAAAACATCACATGTAACACCCGGAAATGTACCCTATTTTTCTAGTAGAAATATTTTCCGAAATATTTTCAGTAATTTTAGGTTTTAAATTAGCTTTTTATGTTTCGAGTCGAATTTAGAATTTCCGAGTTCGTATTTGGAATTTCTGCGAGATTCCATGAAAATCCCGTCTTAAGACGAGTTTGACTTTTCTTGACTTTTAAGACGAGTTTGACTTTTCTTGACTTTTAAGACGAGTTTGACTTTTCTTGACTTTTGAGTCGAGTATGACTTTTCTTGACTTTTGAGTCGAGTTCGACTTTTCTTGACTTTTGAGTCGAGTTTGAATTTTCTTGACTTTGGAACCGTCTTTGACTTTTTGTTGACTTTTCTCCTACACATCTCATATTTCCTTAACCTAATTCATTACTCCAAACACAAACACAACATACTTCCTCTCTAAGAAAGATCAAAACCTTGCCTCCTTAGCTTTTTCCGATCTTTGATTCATCGTAGTTCATTCGTTACTCGATAGAATTCACGTAAGTTTGTCTTATTCTTCTTCCCTAACCTTCCTCTATCCGTATTGATATTAAAATCATCGTCTTTCTCGCTTTTCAAATTTCCCGTCTTTCTCAAGATGAATTTCATTCATCTTTTATGATCTTTATGTAGGTGGTGACCTCCAAGATCCCGACAAAGACTATTACCTTATTGAAGAGGAGCTTGACGATTAGTAGAGACGCTTTAAGGTAACGGTGAAGGGTTACTCGATATCATTTACGTGTTTTATGTGATTTCTAGGATAGAAACCGTATGTAGATTATGGTTAGTAAGCTTATGACTTGTATTGTTGTTGATGGATGTTGTTAGTTGTTAATTGATATGAGAATTGATGATTTTTAATGATAAATGAGGTTTTTGTTGTTGATAACATGTCGATTTTTGTTCGTCCTTGAATCCCGTGAAGGACGCAGGCTGCGTTGGGGGACGCAGGCTGCGTCGTAGGACGCAGGCTGCGTCGTAGGACGCAGGCCGCGTCACCCGCTGCCAACAGAATTTTTCCTGCACTGACCCCTTTTTGTAAAATGATCATATCTCCTTTGTTACTTGCTTGTTTTGGGCGTGTGACATCTCGTTGGAACCGTAAGAGGATAATCTATCACCTCCAATTTGAATTTCTGCATTCCCATGTCTAGAACTCTAGTTATGACCGTTTGAATTGGACCCTTGTTTTCGTTGGTTTCCAAACAATGTTGTTTTGGAGAGGTGATCTATGTTTTTATTCATTATGCTTCCTAAACTTGTTCTAATGCTTATGTATCATGTATTGACTCATGTGTATCATATTTAAATTTTATATGATTCCCTATTCTCATGTTTTGTGACGGTTTTTGGTATGTTCCCACTTTGAGTCGGTTTTTACAAATGATACGGTTTGAGCACTATTTTGTCTTGTGCTTTGTA
>JAIUZE010075111.1:8056-45840 GCA_022085475.1 Heliosperma pusillum | reverse complement strand
GTATTTCCTTATATGTACGTTTAATGTGATATGGCTTAGAGAACCCGGAGTTACTCCCCCTGATTGTGGCGTTCATGTTTTTCATGAATGAACAGGTTGCTTGCATGGATGGCTTTTTGCTTATGCTATTTTGGGTTCGGGTGTGAGCTAGCGGGCGTTGTCCCTGGATGAAACACCTCTAGACGTTGTTAGCTAGTTGCTAATTACTTTGTCTTTTGTTAACACTTTGAGAGACTACGTCTCTTGTGGTATTTTTATTTAGTTTGTAATATTTTGACACTCCTCGTATTTTTCTATCTTGCATGTATAAAGGTTTTAAAAATACCGTATTTTCCGCTATATAATTCACATGCTTGTATGTTTTATTTTCCGCATTCGCGGGGTGTCCACATCGACAACCATTCAAATCATCTAATTCATCTAAAACTCAAAATGAATCGATTTTCATTTATGACAATACTCCTCAAACTTTGGGTACCGGCTCAATTTCCCTAAAGCAAAGTCTCTTTTAGAATTCACCAATTAGAGACATCTAATTCCCAAATGATATCCCAAGCAACCGTTATAATACCCAACAGCAACGAACTATTATCACGCTCAACTCGATTCCCAAAATAGCACTACAATACCAAACTCCAAATCTAAAACCACTAAGAGAGGATACATTATCACTATTAGGATTCATCCTAGAGCTTAAGTCCTATTTCCCATGATGAAATACAACATGAAATTTGATAAATTTAAATACACATATTCTAACTAAAGAATCCCAAATTACATCACGCTTATTCTCTTAGCCTTACAAACGGAATATCCAATCCACTAGAGAAAAGATGAAGGATCAATGGGATAGAAAATGATAAGGAATCTCAAAGAGAACACGGGAATAAATAAGGCACGAGATTACAAGAGAGGAGCGCTGAAAATAACGAGGTCAAGGAAGAGACAAAGCAGATAGTAGAGTTATGAAGATATCTGAGTAAGAAAGAAGGTACGAGCTTGTAATTTCTTAAAGATAAATCTTGACAAAAACATTCAAGAATGGAAATGAAAAGGGGCAATGGCACGAGTAAAGGTTTAAGGTTTAATTCCACAAAATTTCTCCTTTCAGGCTTAGGGTGATAGTAAAGCAACTCATCACAAACAAAGGTCTCTTACAAGGGACCATCGTACCACAATCATCAAAGTAAGGTACACCTAGATTTAACAAATCGATTATAACCCAATTCATCCACCCTTTCATATAACACAGATTCCCAATTGCGGAATTGCAACTCAAGCATAATAACATTCTCTCAATTCCATAATTTGACACATTCCCAAAGGTTTCAAAAATCGAAGAACAAATAAAGAACTCTCCATACTAATCTCTTTTCAAATCCTCCGGCCACAAGGTAGAACACCGAACAAAACGTCATTATCAACATCATATAGCCCACGAGTTCATTATTATCAAAGACAACCTCAAGTCAAACATCATCATTAACGTCCCAAGGTATTTCCATCATAGCTCACATGATAATCCTCAAGTAATATGGTTCAACTTACAACGAAACCTTACTACTCAAACGAGTCTCCGATACCATAAGATAAGATCATATCTTTAAATCCAAGAACTATAGCCAAATGCTTTTCCACCAAGCCTATACTCACAAACACACAATAGGAAACCACAAGACGTCACTTAACCTCAAAAGTATTTCGCACCTCAAGATATCATTCAAACTCCTAAGTTCAAAAGATTAAATCACTAATGGGTTAAGGAATCCTAGCCAACTCATTCAACCTTACACCATCAAATACCATGAACTATTCACACATGAGTCATGACAAGCATTTAACATTAAAATCATCGAACTTATCTTACCACCATTTCTTAGGGATACAACCAATCTCCACTATAGGGTGAATTTAGATCTATACCATTTTCCTCAAATCACAAATTCATTCTAACAAACACTAATATTCCACAAAGTTCAAAGTTCTTCCGACCAAGTACAATATACCACAAATAAAAGGGTATGACATCCATAAAAATGTTACATGAGGAAGGTAAGGATACTAATGGTAAGATGGAGGAAACTATCAAGAGTAACTTCCAAGAGGCAAACAAGATGGAAGAGAAAGAAGCACCTAGATAGAAGGAAGAGAGCATAATACAATAAGGATGAGAGAATTCATAGATGAGGAAGAAATACACTTTAATTAGACTTGTCAATCTTCAATCTTCGGTAAAGGATACTTTTTCTAGGTAACACATGATCCACCTCAAGAAGGTAGATACAAACAAACATAACATCACTCAACACAATCAACAAACAAGTTAGAACCTAACAAACATCAAGTACGCCAAAGACTACCAAGTAAAGTCCTTAATTTCTACTCATCTCTCATTTATTATTTCAAGGTCAAGTAGTTTAAGTTTAGGGTTCACGTGTGTGCGTCGGGAGCGATAAAGCTCTGATACCAACTGTGACAACCCTCGCGAATGCGGAAATAAAACATACAAGCATGTGATATAATTAGCGGAAATACGGTATTTTAAAAACTTTTATACATGCAAGATAGAAATACGAGGAGTGTCAAATATTACAAACCAAATAAAAATACCACAAGAGACGTAGTCTCTCAAAGTGTTAACAAAAGACAAGGTTATTAGCAAACTAGCTAATAAACGTCTAGAGGTGTTTCATCCAGGGACAACGCCCGCTAGCTCACACCCGAACGCAAAATACCACAAGAAAAAAGTCATCCAATCAAGCAACCTGTTCATCCATGAAAAACATGAACGTCACAGTCAGTGGGGAGTAACTCCGGGTTCTCCCAGCCATATCACATTAAACGTACATAAAAGGAAATACAAAAGTAGAAGCATGCATAAATAGATATACATGTGAAATACGATAAGGATAAATAGGCAATTCAATATATACGAAAAGGCATATGGAATACAAATCCGAAATCCATCATGTTATTCAAATACTCGGGGAAGACACTCTTAGGCAACCGAATACGCTCACTAGGGCTTGCATCTCACCGTTAGCGGTATAAGTTTGATAAGATTGAGACTCGACAAACCAACCATGCCAAGTCATGGTATGACATTGAATAATCAACATTGTAATCACCCATCCACACATACAATACAATGACGATTTCTCACGGTAAATGAAACGCACTAGCACCGTGTACATGGCAAGTATGATTAAAAGGCATCCACGGGAGTAAAACCTTCCCTGAACGCATACACGATTCAATCCATTTCGGATATGTAGACTAATTTCCTCCTGGTAGCACGACGATAATAATACGGTCCTAGTCAAAACCTGGCCAGATTCTCGGAATCACATTTTCCGATTCGACATGCGATAACATTTCGCATCCAAGACTCGGTCAATCATAGACGCCGAGTACCCCAAATTCGGTAGAACAATTCACGAAAGAGGCGGAAAAGAGCTCCAGCCACATAACAAGCGGTACGCTACATGCAAATAACACCACCTCGCAAGTAGACAACATTTGACGGCCGGGTCGATCAACGCATTGCGTTCGCCTCCCAACAACGTCGTCGTATGCGCACTAACACATGCAATTAAGCAGTAGGATACCTCCTCGTTCCGACATTACAGCCTTACGAACGTGGAGGTAGCCAAGGGATTGAGAGTACAAAGCACATAACAAAATAGTGCTCAAACCGTATCATTTGTAAAAACCGACTCAAAGTAGGACATACCAAAAACCGTCACAAAACATGAGAATAGGAAATTATATAAACTTAACTATGATAAAAATGAATCAATACATGATACATAAGCATTAGAGCGAGTTATCAAGCATAATGAATAAAAACATAGATCACCTCTCCAAAATAACGTTGTTTGGAAACCAACGAAAACAAGGGTCCACTTCAAACGGTCATAACTAGAGTTGTAGACATGAAAATGCAGAAATTCCAAATGGAGGTGATAGCTTATCCTCGTACGGTTCCAACGGGTTTTCACAAGCCCAAAACAAGCAAGTAACGAAGGATATATGATCATTTTACGAAAAGGGGTCAGTGCAGGAAAACTGCAGTCGGCCGCGCGTAACGCAGCCTGCGTCCTATGACGCAGCCTGCGTCCCACGACGCTGCTAGCGTCCCACACGGGATTCAGGAACGATCAAATCCCAACAAGTTACCAACAACAAAATCCTCATTTATCATCACAAACCATCAATTCTCATATCGATTAACCACTAACAACAACCAACAACAACAACACAAGTCCTAAGCATACTAACCATAATCTAAATACGATTACTAGCCTAGAAAACACATAAAACACGTAAATGATATCGAGTAACCCTTCACCGTTACTTTTTCGCGTCTTTAATCGATTTCTAAACCTTCCTAGTCTCCACCTACATACAATTAGATAATAAAAGATGAATATCATTCACCTTGAGAAAGACGGATAATTTAAAACGCGAGAAAGACGGTAATTTTATTACCAATACTGATAGAGGAAGCTAAGAGGGGAAGAATAAGACGAAATTACGTGAATTTGAGTAAGAAACGAATGAGTTATGGCGAATCTAAGCTTGGATAAAAAATGGAGGCAAGGTTTTGGTTTTCTTAAGGAAGAAGAAATGTTGAGTTGTGAGGAATGAATTAGGTTAGGGTTTGAGGGAGTATATGAAGGAGTATGAGTGGAAAAAGTCAAGAAAAAGTTAAAGTCGCCTTAAGACGGGATTCACATGGAATCTCGCGGAAATTCCAAATACGAACTCGGAAATTCTAAATTCGACTCGGAAAATTAAATTTACGATTAAAACTAAATTTCACTGAAAAGTATCCGTAAAATATTTTTAGTAGAAAAATAGGGTACATTTGCGGGTGTTACACACGTTACTTCCTAATTTAACTAAAACTGTTTTCCGTTGACTTTACTAACTTATAAAATTTATTTCTAAAAATGTTTTAGTTTGTCGTCGATAAACTTGTTCTGGGAAGTCTAAAATCTTTGAGGTTGATAATTATCATTGGTTATTGTCAAGGACGATAATAAGCTAAGTGTGGGGGAATTTGATAAGTCGATATTTATTCGTATTTACACCCCGTTTATATATATATTTTTATGATCGTCTATTTTGTTATTTGAGTTAATTTTCATTCATTTGCTAATTCCACGATTTTTACTACTTAAATATTATTTTGACGTAAAAGAGTTAATTTACTGTTATTTCGGATTAGCAGGTGACGACCCGTGTGAGCAAAGGTTTGAAAGCCTGACTTGAGTATTGGCTAATAAATCAGGAGAAGACGTTGGCCCGACATTCTAAGAGAATTTGGGCCAAGCAAATTAAATACGTACTTCATAACTTGCACACAATATTAATTCAAGTAGTGAATCAAGCCCAAGAAGTGGAATGGATAATAAAGATCAAGTCCACTAAAGGAAACAGAGGAAATAAGGCCTGACGTCAAGTATCAAACAGAAAGAATAAGAGCAAAGAAACACAAAATAAGAACGAAGTGGCAGTAGAGGCTACGGAAGCTACTGAAGAAGCAAGAGCTCAACGCAGCGATGGAACTCTACTCCGTCTCAACTTCTCAAAATCGATCTCTTTCTATATTTTATTTACAAAATCTATGTTATTCCTTGCAAATCAATCCCGTGTTTTCCACAAACACTGATGGTTGACCTTGATCAGTATAAATACCGTCTTAATATCAGAATGAGGGAGGTGAATACCCAAATATTTAATTGAGAAATATGAGCGAAACGAGTGACGGTTCGATCACTTTGGCTCACAATATGAAGATGAAGCAGTTCTCGGGCGTAGTCTTAGGACACGTCCGAGTAAAGGTGGAATCGAGTTCGATCGGAGGCGTGATATCCGATGGTCGTGCTACGGATTCGGAGCAATAAGATAAAATCTTTTTACTTCTTCTTGTATCTAATTTATGGTTGGATTCGTTGATTAATATTAGTACTGAAACCGTTGGTTGTTCATTGTTAATCTTTAAGTTATTTGTATCCAAAGTTTTATTCGTTTTAATTATAAGTTTCAATTTCAGTTTATAATTTGTTATCTTATTATGGTCTGGAATTGATAACTATGCTAATTATATGATTCTGGCTTAGTTCGAGTTTTATAATCCGAGTAGCAACTAATTTGAATTGATCTCTGCGAATTGGGGTTTGTTTAGGTTAGGAGTAATATTTGGTCAGTTAATTAATTAGGTAGTGACGTCATTTAAATGGTTAATTGGATTAATGATGTTTTCTTGGCTCAATAATGCTTCTAATCCGGTCTTTAGTAGGATGTGACAAACTTACATCGGTCGGTTAGTTTAGAATCGGTCTAGGCTTAGTTCAGGTCGGTTATAATTAAGAGAAGATAAGGAGTTCTTTTTATCTTGAGTTCCGCAGTTAATCTATAAATAAATTAAAGAGTTGACGTAAACAAAAATCGGTTGTCAAGCGAAAATTACCTTGAGAATATGTGCTTAATCGGGTATTCAACTTCACTTTTAGACATTAACATTTAGTTACGTTAGTTAATTAAAATTACCAATGAAACCCCCCTTTATCGTAAATATGTTAATAGCCGTAAATAATAGTATATATGTAAGTTAGTTAATAAGTATTATTAGATAGTTAATTAGTTTTTCCAATCTCTCCGTGGGATCGACCCTACTTATTCTTTACTATGTTTATATTTTTGAGGTTAAGATAGGTAAATAATTTGTTAATTTGTATGCGCAAACGACATGTATCAATAGACATACAAAGCACGTATCAAACGAGCATTCAAGAAACGAGTTAAATCCAGAAACATCAAAGAAGGGAATTTAGTGCTGAAATAAGTCAGGGCTCTCTTACTTGTCGATCCACGAGGAAAGTGAAAGTCCATAGATCATAATTAGACTCATCTAATTATTTATACATATTATATGTTAATTTGATTTAACTTAGATCTATGTAACATGCATGCAAATATAAAGGCACATATAAAACATAAGATGAAATTTCCTTACATTGAGAAATTTCGGTTAAATTTGACACAATAAGAAACTCCTTTACTTATTGTTCTTGATCTAAAAAGAATAGGATGAACCTCCTTGTATGAACTTTCAATATATAAAGTCTCCTTCCAACATGCACCCCCGATTTAACCCAAACTAACACTACATTTTTAGACTAGAAAACATAGTGAGAAGTAGTAACTAATATTAGGTTTATTACTATTCTAGTAATATTAAGAGTATTAGTTGTAGTGAGAGTTTAGAGAGAGGTTGGAGAAAAATAGCAAAACAAGTGAATGAATGAGCAATGAAATGAACAATCAAAGTGCCCTTATATATGCACTTTCGCCGGTCATGGTGCTCATTTTTGAGCCAATATTTTGCTTATTTTTGATCTCATGCAAAGTGGTAGAGTGTAGGATTTAATATGATCATGTTCATGTGTCATACATGTAATAATCACATGTTGTAGTGTAAGTAAAGAAAAGAGCAATTATCATTGCCTTTCTACTACACAAGAATCCGGCCTCCACTAGTGTAATGTGGTCCATTTTGATTTTTGATATTTGTTCCACAAATACTTATAATCATATGCTTAATTATATAGTATAATTAAGTGTCAATTTGATCTTCTAACAATTATATGACTCAAATTTGATTTAACTTAGATCTATGTAACATGCATAAAAATATAAAGGCACATATAAAACATAAGATGAAATTTCCTTACATTGAGAAATTTTGGTTAAATTTGGCACAATAAGAAACTCCTTTACTTATTGTTCTTGATCTAAAAAGAATAGGATGAACCTCCTTGTATGAACTTTCAATATAGTAAGTCTCCTTCCAACATGCACCCCCGATTTAACCCAAACTAACACTACATTTTTAGACTTGAAAACATAGTGAGAAGTAGTAACTAATATTAGATTTATTACTACTCTAGTAATATTAAGAGTATTAGTTGTAGTGAGAGTTTAGAGAGAGGTTGGAGAAAAATAGCAAAACAAGTGAATGAATTGAATGAGCAATGAAATGAACAATCAAAGTGCCCTTATATATGCACTTTGGCCGGTCATGGTGCTCATTTTTGAGCCAATATTTTGCTTATTTTTGATCTCATGCAAAGTGGTAGAGTGTAGGATTTAATATGATCATGTTCATGTGTCATACATGTAATAATCACATGTTGTAGTGTAAGTAAAGAAAAGAGCAATTATCATTGCCTTTCTACTACACAAGAATCCGGCCTCCACTAGTGTCATGTGGTCCATTTTGATTTTTGATATTTGTTCCACAAATACTTATAATCATATGCTTAATTATATAGTATAATTAAGTGTTAATTTGATCTTCTAACAATTATATGACTCAAATTTGATTTAACTTAGATCTATGTAACATGCATAAAAATATAAAGGCACATATAAAACATAAGATGAAATTTGCTTACATTGAGAAATTTTGGTTAAATTTGGCACAATAAGAAACTCCTTTACTTATTGTTCTTGATCTAAAAAGAATAGGAGGAACCTCCTTGTATGAACTTTCAATATAGAAAGTCTCCTTCCAACATGCACCTCCGATTTAACCCAAACTAACACTACATTTTTAGACTAGAAAATATAGTGAGAAGTAGTAACTAATATTAGGTTTATTACTACTCTAGTAATATTAAGAGTATTAGTTGTAGTGAGAGTTTAGAGAGAGGTTGGAGAAAAATAGCAAAACAAGTGAATGAATGAGCAATGAAATGAACAATCAAAGTGCCCTTATGTATGCACTTTGGCCGGTCACGGTGCTCATTTTTGAGCTAATATTTTGCTTATTTTTGATCTCATGCAAAGTGGTAGAGTGTAGGATTTAATATGATCATGTTCATGTGTCATACATGTAATAATCACATGTTGTAGTGTAAGTAAAGAAAAGAGCAATTATCATTGCCTTTCTACTACACAAGAATCCGGCCTCCACTAGTGTATTGTGGTCCATTTTGATTTTCTATATTTGTTCCACAAATACTTATAATCATATGCTTAATTATATAGTATAATTAAGTTTTAATTTGATCATCTAACAATTATATGACTCAAATTTGATTTAACTTAGATCTATGTAACATGCATGCAAATATATAGGCACATATAAAACATAAGATGAAATTTCCTTACATTGAGAAATTTTGGTTAAATTTGGCACAATAAGAAACTCTTTTACTTATTGTTCTTGATCTAAAAAGAATAGGATGAACCTCCTTGTATGAACTTTCAATATAGAAAGTCTCCTTCCAACATGCACCCCTGATTTAACCCAAACTAACACTACAGTTTTAGACTAGAAAATATAGTGAGAAGTAGTAACTAATATTAGGTTTATTACTTTTCTAGTAATATTCAGAGTATTAGTTGTAGTGAGAGTTTAGAGAGAGGTTGGAGAAAAATAGCAAAACAAGTGAATGAATGAGCAATGAAATGAACAATCAAAGTGTCCTTATATATGCACTTTGGCCGGTCATGGTGCTCATTTTTGAGCCAATATTTTGCTTATTTTTGATCTCATGCAAAGTGGTAGAGTGTAGGATTTAATATGATCATGTTCATGTGTCATACATATAATAATCACATGTTGTAGTGTAAGTAAAGAAAAGAGCAATTATCATTGCCTTTCTACTACACAAGAATCCGGCCTCCGCTAGTGTAATGTGGTCCATTTTGATTTTTGATATTTGTTCTACAAATACTTATAATCATATGCTTAATTATATAGTATAATTAAGTGTTAATTTGATCATCTAACAATTATATGACTCAAATTAATAAATAAAATATACTTAACTTTTAAGTAATATTTTACCATTATATCAATATATAATGTGTCTCACAATGCCCAGTAAATTTATTTTACAACTTCTTGTAAGTATAATTAACTATTAATCTCTACCTCAAAATATATGCATAACCATAACTAATTTAATGAGTTAACAATTAATTACTAAATTAAATATTATTTAATCGTAATAAAATAAGACGTGAAATTTATTCAGTCAGTTATCGTATAATTTACTAATAAACTTAACCTGAATGAGTTCCTAACCCAAGTTCCAATAAATAACTCTCGTAACCAAACATCACTACTAAATGACACGGGTTTGTGACGGAAATTCCCGTCACAAAAAAGGCCAATCCGTCAGAAAAAGCGCTTTTGTGACGGAATGTCCGTCACAAAAATTTGTCACTCTAAATCGTCACAAAAAGAGGTATTGTGACGGAGTTCCGTCACAAAACATATTTGTGATGGAATCCCCGTCACAAGCCAAAAGTCTAGGTCAAACTCTTGGTCAGTGAAAGTCAATATTTGTGACGGAAATATCCGTCACAAATATTGACTTTTGTGACGGAAATTCCGTCACATTTACTGACTTTCGTTGACAACCAGACTTTTCTGGTCAACACGAGTCAATATTTGTGACTGAAATTCCGTCACAAATATTGTCTTTCGTGACGGAAATTCCGTCACATATATTGAATTTCGTTGACCAACAGACTTTTCTGGTCAACATGAGTTAATATTTGTGACGGAAATTCCGCGACAAATATTGACTTTCGTGACGGAAATTCTGTCACACATATTGACTTTCGTTGATCACAAAAGTTTGTTGGTCAACAGAAGTCCATATTTGTGACGGAAATTCCGTCACAAATATTGACTTCTAGTCAACGAAAGTCAATATTTTTGACGGAATTTCCGTCACATATTAACCCAGTAGCTGCACGAAACAGTTTGTTTCTCCCAGCCACAATGTAAAATATGCATTGTTTTACATCGACAAATCCTGCAATAACATCGACAAATCCTGTAATAACCATACAAATCCTGCAATAAATGAGCTTCATTGTCGGCCGCAAAGCTGGAATCTAAAAAAAAACACGTATCAACACCAAACATCACAACCAAATCCTCATTTACATAAATTTAATGGTTCATACAAACAACCTAGCTATTTCAAGTTTACACAATACATTTAAGTGAAAGGCTTATGGTTCATATAAATAACCTAGCTATTTCTAAGCCAATGGCTCGACATAACCACTAAATCCGTGACCGTCATTCGTGAAGTCATCCCTACGACGTGGTTGAGGGACCCCCAAACACGTGTTGTTGCCCCAGGAAAAATTAAACCTCTCTCTCATGAACGCCTCTATGCGTTCTTGCATTGTCTCTCTTGAGTGGCATATCCATTTACATTTGACTCATTTGCTCTTTCAATTGCGAATTCTCCTGTGAGAACTGAGCAATAATGGACGGTGAGTAAGATGAACCAAAAGGGTGATGCCTACCTCTAGTAGGCTCGAACAACTGCGAAGCCGCCGATCCCAACCCGAAGAACCTCGATCTATTGTTGTAACCCCCAACCACATCACTCTACACTTCAAACGAGTATGGTGGGGTTCCGATAGGTGTTGGCTGACTCATCTTATATTGTTACGCCTCCTGAAAATCAAGAAAAACAAAAAAATAATTACGACTTATATAAAATAAATATTACCAATCTAAGGAAAAGAAGAAAAGTAAACGAAAATGCATTAGAAAACTTACACTCGTCTCTGATGCCCGGGGGCTAACCCATTCACTATCCTTCTTTTTCTTCGACTTCTCCATGAGCTGGTACGAGGTGGCAGTGCCACCGTAAAAAAAGCGATAAAAAATAATAATAAAATATATTTTGGCAATTATTAACGTACCTCAAACTATAAAATTAATATTTAAAATACTTACTAATTCCTTAAAAACGATAGCCGAACTCTTACGGCCAAGAGTGTGGGTTTCCAAAGCTTTCCCATCTACCCCTCCCGACCTTATATTTGTCTTATTCACAGTTGATTGTTTGATAAAGTTTGGATCTTCGCTCCTTTTCTTCACCATCTCCCAATGACATCCCGGTAGCCACCACGACCTCTTCTTTGCCCTTCCACCCTCTCGACAATAACCACATCATCATATTCACCTTCACTCTCAGTGTCTTCCACCACAATAACTGGCAAAATTGAATGATCATTGACAACCTTATCTTCCTGGAAGACAGTTTCATCGATAGGAACATCAACATGTGATCTTGCCTTGATTTTAAATACCGCAGACCATTGATTACCTTTATTTGTGGTTGGATATGGAGCGTAACAAACTTGATAAGCTAACACAAATGGGTTATGTCTGCGAAGTTACTTTGTGTGATTTATATATACAAGTCCGTATACCTTGTGGATATTAAGTTCTTGGGGAGAATTATCAAACCAGTCACATTTGAACATCATGACCCTGTAAACCTTTTCAGAGGTATATTAAGAAAGCTGATTTACTTCTTTTAGCATTCCAAAGTAGTCTAATCCTTCTACAGAACTCACACAAACCCCATTGCTTAAGGTAACTTTGGGAACGTCAAGTCCTTCTTTAAAAGCACGAAATTTATAACCGTTAATGGTATATTGTCTCCAGCTCTTCACCATGTTACTAGGACCCAATGCTAGAGTCATTATTAAAGGATCTTTCAATTTATCAGCCTATTAACAACAAATGTATTGAAGTGTTATTTTATCATTCTCTATTTAATGTAAATGTATTAATTATTGTCAAAGAAAATCTATCACATACTTCATTTTTGAACCAACTCGGAAAACTTTTGTCATGTCTGCTCCAAACATCATCTGAATATGTGACATCAGGAACTGCGAGTTTGATATATGTCTCAAAGTCCTTATATTATCAATAACATGTTTTAGTTATAAATAAACTATTTAACATTATAATCAAATTATGTAATTATAAACTATTTTGTATAGCTTACTTTTCATAATAGTGTAACAGATCTCCACAATTCCTTAGCACATAAAAGGGAGCTTCTTCATACTCTTTCAACTCCATGTACCTCTCTCTACATTTCCTGCTTGTACTCCCTAGGTTTTCATTGAATAACTCGGGTAATTTTGAACTTAGCGTATGGTATGATTCCAAATTAACATCTAAGTCTTTAGCTTTTGTGTCAATTTGGTCTTCAAAATATAGTGAACAGAAATTTGAAATTTCCTGAAGCAAATAAGCATTGCATATGGAACCTTCCACTCGGGCTTTGTTGGCAATCTTCTTCTTTAAATGATTAAGAAACCTACATAATGATTTCGTTAATTGAGAATTATATATGTACTATTCTTATTTTGGAAACTAATTATTAAACTATTTTAATAGAAGATGTTACCTCTCAAAAGGATACATCCACCGATATTGAACAGGTCCTCCGACCTTCGCCTCATAAGGTAAGTCAATGGTTAAATGTTCCATAGAAGTGAAGAAAGATGGGGGAAATATCTTCTCTAACTTGCATATAATCTCCGCAATGTTTGATTCTAGGCGCTCCATAGATTCAACCTTAAGAGAAGAAGTACATAGGTCTCTAAAAAACTGACTTATCTCGGTTATTGCATTCCAAGACGCCGAAGGGAGCAAATATTTCAAGGCAACATGGAGTAAACGTTGCATAAAGACATGACAATCATGACTTTTTATTGAATGCAATTTAAAATTTTGATGGTCAATACACCTAGTTAAATCAGAAGCATAATCATCCGGAAATTTCACAGCAGCTACCTATTCACCAAGAGCCTTCTTCTCAGCGGTGTTCAATACAAACCTAGATGTCGTGGGCCGTTTTGCACAAAGGTCAAGAAAGTCGCCTTTTCCTTTAGGTCCAAAGGAAGTTTTATTTTCTACATCCATGACTGTATTGATAAGCATTTCAAAGAAATGTTTCTCAATGTGCATCACATCTAAGTTATGTCGAATCAACAATGTTTTCCAATAAGGGATTTCCCAAAATATGTTTTGTCTACACCAACCTTCTTTCTTGTCTTTTATGTTTTTCAACGCTTGAGCAGAAGCATCAACTACCTTCGGTAAATCTTTTACCGAAGCCCACACCTCATCACCGGATAATTTGTTGTCCGCAATGCGATCCTCGGTTTGCCTATTCTTTAGAAAGTGTTTACAATTAGTGCGGAACGGATGTTGAGGTGGTAAAAACTCACGGTGACAATCAAACCAACAAACCTTTCTACTATGATTAAGGTAAAATGATTTATGGTATGGACAATAAGGACAAGCACGATATCCACTTGTTCTCCAACCGGAAAGCATGCCATATGCAGGAAAGTCATTGATCGTCCACATTAATGTAGCCTTTAATAAGAAGTTTTGTTTCTTAGAGACATCGTAAGTTTCAACTGGATCATAGGAATGACCCCTCCTGCAGACATCATAAAAAGAACGCCGAATCTTCTTACGGAACACCACCCAATCCCTCACAACTGGGTACGCCCTCGGCTCAGGCTCCTTCCTCTTGGGCGTGAAGCCCGAAAAGTAGGAGTACACTCACGCTTGCAAAAAGGTAATAACAGTATCAATGTCAAAGTCAAATATTGATCTTTCAATCAAACAAGATTATTGATCTTTCAATAAAGTACAAAAGGAAGTTTCATACCTCCAGCAATAGTCCAGGATCGACTGTAGTAGGAGAAGTCCCCTTCCCCATCAGCTCCGGCCTAACCATGGCCCTCATGTATGTAGCGAGTGAGGACCGCAAAGCCGTGAGTACCCAGTCCTAGCGACCTAGGTTTCTCAGGTCTGAAAGGAAAGGAAGAATCTTTGTCGATAGCCTCTCTCCCTTGTCTCCGAAGTAAATCGAAGACAAGAACCATCACAACCAGAGCCGAGCCCTCTACTCAGCAGTACAAGGAGGAGGAGCCACCATCTCTCCACCTATCCTCAACCTCGTTGGAGTCCTACCTGCAAAGTAGTCTCTAACGTAAGAGCTCGGCACCAACCCAGGAAGAGCAGCCGCCCCTACCAGCAAGTTCCAGCCTATCAGCTATCTCGCCTCCTCCGAGCAAACCGTCATGGCCACCGACGGACACTCCAAGCTCTCCTCTCCACACGGAAAACCAGAAATCATGCCGTAATCCTCCACGGTAACTCCGACCTCCCCAAAAAGCATATGGAAGGTCGAATTCGTATCCCAGTAACCATCCAAGAAGGCTCGAATCAGGCAAAGGTTAGCCCGAATCTTTATCGCCCAATCGACCTCCAAGCTCGGACCAAATCTCCGAAGGTTCCTCCCCCAATGAGGGCCTTCTCCTTCTCGGTCAAATTCTCATACGCCTCTATCATGGCCATGTAGCCTGAAAAGGACCTCATGTTCCTGGCTTCTTGCAATTGGAATCAAGAAAATGATTTAGCATTTTATATTTCAAAAGAAGTGGCAATCGGATATGGAAGATGATAAATTAAACACAAAGGCTTACCATGCTCCGTGCTGTCCTATAAGATAGGTGGCTCTCTGCTGCCCAAATGAGATGTCTACCATCCCATTTCTCAGCCCACTCGGGTGCGCCCCCAAATGTTGTCCACCTCGTCCTGTGGTAATCCTCCTCGGAACCTCATGAGTTAAAAATTTTCAAAAGTGATGTATAAATTGTTCTATTATTATTGTAATGATGTACACCTACCTCGCTAACTGAGATGGTAACTCCCTTATTTATCTGAATGGTCTAGTAAGAATCCTGAATAAATAAGGGTGTTACATATATACATGTAGTTCTCCCCAGCCAGTTAAATCCAAGGGGTAGCGGAATTATCAATCCGCTGATCGTCAAGCTCATCATCATCCTCAATATCGATGAGGTCATCATCCTCATCATCACCTGTAGCCATTGCCTAAAAATTATAGAAGCACCGGGATCACTCTAAAAATTAGCAGTAGCTCCACCATACCAACCTCCTCCCTAACAGAAGTGCCTCCAAAGGGACCTCTAGTCGGAGCATTAAAGTAATCAGCCAAAAAAGGGAAACCCCTACTAGTACTAGGTGTGTCATAGCCTTTGTCTAGCCATGTATATTAAGTAGGGAAATGAGCTTGAGACTGAAATAAACCACGCCTCACATATCATCATAAATGGGATTAATGGTCATCATAGTTTGGGACTGGGTCAGGTTAGTCCGTGCCTAGGTTAGGCTAGTATAAAAAAAGCGACCTATATGCATAGGCTGGGTCGGGTCGGGTCAAACGTGAGAGCCTATTTAGTGAGCCTTAACCCGGCCCTTATGGGCTAAATCGAGCTTTTAGACTTAAATGAGCTTCTCGGACCATAAAAATGGGTTATAAAACTCATCCTACTAAAATATGGGGTTTTGAAAAGATTCAAAACTATAGGTTTTTCTTACATACGACGGTGGAGGAAGATGAGAGGATAATGGAGATACAAAAATTAATTAAAACCATTGAGAAATATAGGTTTTCTGGTAACTTCAAGAAGAGATCTAAAAGATGGATGAAATGATGGATTTTTGAAAAAGGGAGAAAGATAAGATTTTTATTATATGAAAAGTAAGAGGGGAGTGAGATGAGATAATTGTACAAGAATCGTAGAATTTCGTTGGGAAACGAAGAAATGACATCAATCCTAGGATTTTGAGTTTGATGGTTTATTTTTGGTTTATGGAGAGAGACATGTAATACATCGTATTTTAGTGTGGTACTCAGTCGAGTAGGTCGTGTTACTCGACCAAAAGGACCGTGCCGTGTTTATTCGTCAGTTCATTTAGTTGTGATAAAAAGGAGGATTATTATATATATTACCTAAGCTTTTACTAATTAGTTTACAAACCCTAAAACATTTCTAAAACATCTTTTTTCCATCTTCCTAATCATCTAAAAGAGATAATAAAGGATATTGCTTCTAGTAAATTAAGGCTATCGTCCTTGCCGATTTAATTCTTTCATTGTTAGTTATTTATATCATTTTTTTCATTAACCATCTTGTAGAGCCTTAGATTGTCATGTATGAGTCGTGCATTATCATTATTAAATAGGAGTCGAATGATTTTATTGTTACAATAGTTTACAGATTCGTTGGGTCATCTTTTTCAATTGTTTTTGTTATCTAAATTACTTAATCTTCGCACAGACTCTATCGTTTATTTCAAGCCTAGTTTCAGCTTGTGAAATGTCGTAGCCAAAATCCTTGTGATTTGTCGTATGTGATTTATTTATGAACATCTATCAAGAGTAATGCGAATCTGCTAAGGTCATGAGAAAAAACTTCTAAAACCTTATTTCTATGTGAAATCTGATGCGTGTATTTTGATAGACTTTCTAGTCCATTTATTGCACGCATTTCTATGTCATTTAGGTGATATTATATCACTATATGCCCCTATTTGGCTACTTTGTACTTTCATTACTATTTTGTAGGTACAAGCTGCGTAGTAGCGGAAACCGAGCCAAAACAGTCCACTTTGCATGCATTTAGGAGAATGGAAGAAACGGAACAGAAGCTCTTGCATGGGAAAGCGTGAAACCGCTCGCAATGAAGTCCAAAGCCATGTCCAACACTATGTGCCATGCCAAGAGACCTCGATCGATTATATATTTGGTATTGAGGAGCGTTGAAGAGAAAAGACTTCGATCGAGCTGTCCTGTGCTCGATCGAGTGGTAGCTGCTGAAAAGTTGCTCGATCGAGTAGAATTGTTACTCGATCGAGTGATTTACTCCAATAAAGTCCTCGATCGAGTGGTTATTTCCCTCGATCGAGTAGAATCTATCTTGGGCCTTAAGTCCATAGCTTAATTAGGGTTTAAGAGTCGTGTTTTGCATTATATAAACTCTTATTCGTTGTCATTAGGAGACATTGAGATTCGGAGTCATTAGGACTCAGAGCCATTAGGGTTCGGAATCATAGACATTAATCTTCCTTTAGTTTTCTGAACTTTTTATCTTTGGTTTGCATTTGGGTTTATCGACGTAGGATTTTTTCTTTACGCCGGATTTGCTAAGATTGTAAACTCCTTTCTTCTTTTCTCCCTTTCTTAACCTTTGATTTAATTACTGTTTACTCTTCTTAATTACTGCTTTATTATTGTTTATTCTTATTAATTGCGATTTTATTATGTTCAATCGTCTTTGTTAGCATAGTTAATAGCATGAGTAGCTAATTCCTTTGTATGTTGGGATGAGGGAAACTGTAGTAGAGGCATGTTAGGAGAGATTATTTTAGTTAGTCGTGAGAATCAGTTTAAGCAATTTAATTGAGGTTTAGTCGAATGAGTGCACGCAGGAGACTAGGCTAGGTAGTTAACCCCTACTTGGATCGAGAGATTGGAAGGGAAGGCTTGCTTAGAATTGATAGGTGACTCCTAAGAGGACGAGAGTTAATTAGGAAAATCCCTAGGGCGGTTTGAGACCGAGAGGAGAAAACCATTGCTCTTCTCATTAATAAGATTGACTGACTTAGTTGACCCATAGATGCTGATACTGCAGTAGACCGAATCCTAGCATATTTCTCTCTTATCTGATCTATTCCTTTTTATTTCTATCTTTTACTTCTCTTCCTTTAATCTTATTTAGCTTAGTTTAAAACCATTTCAAAACCCCCTAGATTGTTACTGGCAGATTATAGATTTCAGTTAATTAGTTTCCTCCCTGTGGAGATCGACCCTACTTCCGCTATCTTCTTAGTTAGTATACTTAGGTTTTATTTTTGGTGTATAACGACCACATCAAATTTTGGCGCCGTTGCCGGGGAGGCAATTTAATTTTCTGGTATTTATTTCTGTCTCGTCTTAAGGAATTTCTAATTCCTTAAGACTGTTCTTATCTTTTCTCTCTAGTTGTGTATGCGCAGGTAGAGAAGAATAGATAATACTCTTCAGGAGGAAGACTTGAGTACTCCTGATTCCGTCTTCGACAGTTTTATTTTCATGGAAGATTCGACTGTTGAGACTACCGTGACAGCGAAGATGCCTAACATTGTTAGTCACTCCGAGCCCACCGCTACACGTATACCCCAGGGATTGTGGAAAAAGAAGTCAGAAATTACCACAGCTGAGGGTACTTCCGTAAGTCAAAGGCTTGACGGTGGCCTTGTCACGGAACTATTTGGTTACTAGCCGGGTTTGCAACCCCGTGCAACTTGTAAAAACAATCTTTTGCGTTTTCGTTAGACAATTAGACTACTACGTGATAATCCGTAGTTTAGACAATTTATTTTTCCTTCTAGACTATCTTTTGGTATTTCTTTGGGTATCGGTTTGTATTGTTTTTGCAGGAAAGTGAAGCGGAAATCAATCGCCACAAGGCGAAGAAAAAAGACCTCGATCGAGTGGCATGTAATTCGATCGAGGGGAATTCAAAACAAACGAGTAAACTGAGGGTCATCAAAAGAAGACCACTCGATCGAGTAAACCAGAACTACTCGATCGAGCAGTCCTGGCTGACAAAAGTCCTCGATCGAGTAGATATTCTACTCGATCGAGCAAACTAACCTAAATAAGAGAAGTCTTCGATCCCCTTTCAATTTACTCGATCCCAATTCCCCTTTTGTTCTTCATCTTTCGATTTTTCTGCATAATTTTACCTGTAACTCGTGTTAGTATCCAAATTAATTGTGGACAGAGGCAACTGATGGGAGACGGTGATGTTAGCTCCCCAGTTTGATGCTGGTTTGGGGAAGCTTTGTTTTGTGAGTTGTTTCTGTTCCTTTTGTTTTTTCCATTCTTCATATATATTTCATTCTTTAGGAACATGTATTAGGTTGTTTTTTTTCCTTTCCCTTATATGCTGTTGTGCTATAGCCAATGAGGACATTGTCTGTTTTGGTTTGGGGAAGTGTTTTATATCCTTTTGCGTCTGCATTTGCATTTGTATTGCATTCACGTTTACAATTCATGTTAATTAGAAAAAATTTGAAAAAATCAAAAATATCACGTTTATTTTTGCATATAGTCGAGTCGGATTGGAGTCTTGTTCATGATGAAATTGCACTACAAGTCTATTTTATGCTATTCTTTGCACCTTTCTTGACTTACTTAGTAAAATCGAAATAGTGAACTATTGAATTTTGTCTTGGAATTTAAATTTGATTATTAGACTTGACTCAACATTTTGGCAAACTACTTATATATTCTGAGTTTTAGAGCCTATAACTGGTGACATCCATGACCAGTTCATCTAGGAATGAGAGTAGTTACTCCCCACACCTCGTGTCATTTGCTTGTATATGAATTTTGATTTCTTATTGCCTGCACGCATTGGGTTTGTGGTCGGTATTACGTGTTTTGAGAATATTTTCATCTCCCTTTTCCTCATTTTACCCCATTACCTCCACATAAAGCCATATCTGCCTGTTGCCCTTAACTACATCCTAAATTAAGCCTACCTTTGCCGAGCTAGTTTAGTAGTCGAGGTATATTTTACAGTTGTGTCAGTTTTGGCTCGTTTTCATTGATTGGAGTGGGTATTTGCGAGAAAAAAAAAGGGAAGTGAGAATAGTGCCTCGATCGAGCAGTTTGTTTAGCTCGATCGAGAAGATTTTGTGTTTTTGTGCCTCGATCGAGTGACTAATTCTACTCGATCGAGTGGTTTTCCTCAGACAGCCAAGAAAGAGAAAGAAAAAGAAAAGAAAAGAAAGAAAAAATGAAAAAATATATTGAAAAATGATTGGCTGAAGTTATTGTTTTCTACACCTCTTGTGCTTATCATTATTTTGTCGAGGTGTTTTATGGGATTTGTGTTGTATATGCCTATAGTTGTTAAGGCATCGAGCTTAATTTTTGATTGTTGGAAGATGGAACGAGTTCTATTGCGGTTTTGTTAGGAACTAGCTTGGCTATTTACCCTCACATTTCCATTATTTGTTTTGCCTCTTCTTACCAATTAGCCTCACATATCCATATTTTTGCAAATGTTCGGCACGTGATTGTCCTTGAACGGTGGTTATGCGTGTGTACGGTGCTTGAAATCATCTTTCATATTAGTTAGCAATGCATGTTGTGTCGGTCGTAGTCTAGGTGAGTGGCTATATTTTCTTCTCTCTTTCTCATACATATTTACTTACCATTTGCTTGTTGAGAGAAGAGTGACCCGTGAGAGTCCGAATTTGGTTGAGTCTTGCAAGGTCGAAAATCTAATTTATTTCCAAGATTGTATAAATTCGTTCACTTTCGTATTAAGCTTTGTAGCGATTGATCGAGTGCATTAAACTGTTTAGTATTGACTTGTAGCTAGCTCTGAGACTTACTCCATTCCCCTAGATTTATTTTGTTCCATATAGCTGCATTTAGTTTGCTTGAGGACAAGCAAAGGTTTAGTTTGGGGAAGTTTGATGCGTGTATTTTATATAGACTTTCTAGTCCATTTATGCACCCATTTCTATGTCATTTAGGTGATATTATATCACCATATGCCCTATTTGGCTACTTTGTACTTTCATTACTATTTTGTAGGTACAAGCTGCGTAGTTGCGGAAACCGAGCCAAAACAGTCAACTTTGCATGTATTTAGGAGAATGGAAGGAACGGAACAGAAGCTCTTGCATGGGAAAGCGTGAAACCGCTTGCAATCAAGTCCAAAGCCATGTCCAACATTGCACGATAGGCCAAAAGACCTCGATCGACTATGCTTTTGGTCGATCGAGGAGAGTTGAAGAGAAAAGTTGCTCGATCGAGCTGTCCTGTGCTCGATCGAGTAGTAGCCGCTGAAAAGTTGCTCGATCGAGTAGAATTGTTACTCGATCGAGTGATTTCCTCCAATAAAGTCCTCGATCGAGTGGTTATTTTCCTCGATCGAGTAGAATCTATCATGGGCCTTAAGTCCGTAGCTTAATTAGGGTTTAAGAGTTGTGTTTTGTATTATATAAACTCTTATTTACGTCATTGAATGGCATTCAGTATTCAAATTCGGAGTCATTAGGACTCAGAACCATTAGGGTTCGGAATCATTAGCATTAATCTTCCATTAGTTTCTGAACTTTATCTTTGGTTTGCATTCGGGTTTATCGACGTAGGATTTGTTCTTTACGCCGGATTTTCTAAGATTGTAAACTCCTTTCTTCTTTTCTCTCTTTACTTCTTAACCTTTAGTCTTAATTACTGTTTTCTCTTCTTAATTACTGCTTTATTATTGTCATGCTTGTTAATTGCGATTTTATTATGTCTATCGTCATATGTTTAATCGTCTTAGTTAGCATCGTTAATAACATGAGTAGCTAATTCTCTTTTATGTTGGGATGAGGGAAACTGTAGTAGAGGCATGTTAGGAGAGATTATTTTAGTTAGTCGTGAGAATCAGTTTAAGCAATTTAATTGAGGTTTAGTCGAATGAGTGCACGCAGGAGACTAGGCTAGGTAGTTAACCCCGACCTGGATCGAGAGATTGGAAGGGAAGGCTTGCTTAGAATTGATAGGTGACTCCTAAGAGGACGAGAGTTAATTAGGAAAATCCCTAGGGCGGTTTGAGATCGAGAGGAGAAAACCATTGCTCTTCTCATTAATAAGATTGACTGACTTAGTTGACCCATAGATGCTGATACTGCAGTAGACCGAATCCTAGCATATTTCTCTCTTGTCTGATCTATTCCTTTTTATTTCTATCTTTTACTTCTCTTCCTTTAATCTTATTTAGCTTAGTTTAAAACCATTTCAAAACCCCCTAGATTGTTACTGGCAGATTATAGATTTCAGTTAATTAGTTTCCTCCCTGTGGAGATCGACCCTACTTTCGCTATCTTCTTAGTTAGTATACTTAGGTTTTATTTTTGGTGTATAACGACCACATCAAATTTTGGCGCCGTTGCCGGGGAGGCAATTTAATTTTCTGTTATTTATTTCTGTCTCGTCTTAAGGAATTTCTAATTCCTTAAGACTGTTCTTATCTTTTCTCTCTAGTTGTGTATCCGCAGGTAGAGAAGATTAGATAATACTCTTTAGGAGGAAGACTTGAGTAATCCTGATTCCGTCTTCGACAGTTTTATTTTCATGGAAGATTCGACAGTTGAGACTACCGTGACAACGAAGATGCCTAACATTGTTAGTCACTCCGAGCCCACCGCTGCACGTATACCCCAGGGATTGTGGAAAAAGAAGTCAGAAATTACCACAGCTGAGGGTACTTCCGTAAGTCAAAGGCTTGACTGTGGCCTTGTCACGGAACTATTTGGTTACTAGCCGGGTTTGCAACCCCGTGCAACTTGTAAAAACAATCTTTTGCGTTTTCGTTAGACAATTAGACTACAACGTGATAATCCGTAGTTTAGACAATTTATTTTTCCTTCTAGACTATCTTTTGGTATTTCTTTGGGTATCGGTTTGTATTGTTTTTGCAGGAAAGTGAAGCGGAAATCAATCGCCACAAGGCGAAGAAAAAAAGACCTCGATCGAGTGGCATGTAATTCGATCGAGGGGAATTCAAAACAAACGAGTAAACTGAGGGTCATCAAAAGTAGACCACTCGATCGAGTAAACCAGAACTACTCGATCGAGCAGTCCTGGCTGACAAAAGTCCTCGATCGAGTAGAATTTCTACTTGATCGAGCAAACTTACCTAAATAAGAGAAGTCTTCGATCCCCTTTCAATTTACTCGATCCCAATTCCCTTTTTGTTCTTCATCTTTCGATTTTTCTGCATAATCTTACATGTAACTCGTGTTAGTATCCAAATTAATTGTGGACAGAGGCAACTGATGGGAGACGGTGATGTTAGCTCCCCAGTTTGATGCTGGTTTGGGGAAGCTTTGTTTTGTGAGTTGTTTCTGTTCCTTTTGTTTTTCCATTCTTCATATATATTTCATTCTTTAGGAACATGTATTAGGTTGTTTTTTTTCCTTTCCCTTATATGCTGTTGTGCTATAGTCAATGAGGACATTGTCTGTTTTGGTTTGGGGAAGTGTTTTACATCCTTTTGCGTCTGCATTTGCATTTGTATTGCATTCACGTTTACAATTTATGTTAATTAGAAAAAAATTGAAAAAAATCAAAAATATCACGTTTATTTTTGCATATAGTCGAGTCGGATTAGAGTCTTGTTCATGATGAAATTGCACTACAAGTCTATTTTATGCTATTCTTTGCACCTTTCTTGATTTACGTAGTAAAATCGAAATAGTGAACTATGAATTTTGTCTTGGAATTTAAATTTGGTTATTAGACTTGACTCAACATTTTGGCAAACTACTTATATATTCTGAGTTTTAGAGACTATAACTGGTGACATCCATGACCAGTTCATCTAGGAATGAGAGTAGTTATTCCCCACACCTCGTGTCATTTGCTTGTATATGAATTTTGATTTCTTATTGCCTGCACGCATTGGGTTTGTGGTCGGTATTACGTGTTTTGAGAATATTTTCATCTCCCTTTTCCTCATTTTACCCCATTAACTCCACATAAAGCCATATCTGCCTGTTGCCCTTAACTACATCCTAAATTAAGCCTACCTTTGCCGAAATAGTTTAGTAGTCGAGGTATATTTTACAGTTGTGTCAGTTTTGGCTCGTTTTCATTGATTGGAGTTGGTATTTGCGAGAAAAAAGAAGAGAAGTGAGAATAGTGCCTCGATTGAGCAGTTTGTTTAGCTCGATCGAGAAGATTTTCTGTTTTTGTGCCTCGATCGAGTGACTAATTCTACTCGATCGAGTGGTTTTCCTCAGACAGCCAAGAAAGAGAAAGAAAAAGAAAAGAAAAGAAAAGAAAAGAAAGAAAAAATGAAAAAAGATATTGAAAAATGATTGGCTGAAGTTATTGTTTTCTACACCTCCTGTGCTTATCATTATTTTGTCGAGGTGTTTTATGGGATTTGTGTTGTATATGCCTATAGTTGTTAAGGCATCGAGCTTAATTTTTGATTGTTGGAAGATGGAACGAGTTCTATTGCGGTTTTGTTAGGAACTAGCTTGGCTATTTACCCTCACATTTCCATTATTTGTTTTGCCCCTTCTTACCAATTTGCCTCACATATCCATATTTTTGCAAATGTTCGGCACGTGATTGTCCTTGAACGGTGGTTATGCTTGTGTACGGTCCTTGAAATCATCTTTCATATTAGTTAGCATTGCATGTTGTGTCGGTCGTAGTCTAGGTGAGTGGCTATATTTTCTTCTCTCTTTCTTATACATATTTACTTACCATTTGCTTGTTGAGAGAAGAGTGACCCGTGAGAGTCCAAATTTGGTTGAGTCTTGCAAGGTCGAAAGTTTAATTTATTTCCAAGATTGTATAAATTCATTCACTTTCGTATTAAGCTTTGTAGCGATTGATCGAGTGCATTAAACTGTTTAACATTGACTTGTAGTTAGCTCTGAGACTTACTCCATTCCCCTAGGTTTATTTTGTTCCATATAGCTGCATTTAGTTTGCTTGAGGACAAGCAAAGGTTTAGTTTGGGGAAGTTTGATGCGTGTATTTTATATAGACTTTCTAGTCCATTTATGCATGCATTTCTATGTCATTTAAGTGATATTATATCACCATATACCCCTATTTGGCTACTTTGTACTTTCATTACTATTTTGTAGGTACAAGTTGCATAGTAGCAGAAACCGAGCCAAAACAGTCCACTTTGCATGCATTTAGGAGAATGGAAGGAACGGAACAGAAGCTCTTGCATGGGGAAGCGTGAAACCGCTCGCAATCAAGTCTATAGCCATGTTCAACACTGCACGATAGGCCAAAAGACCTCGATCGACTATATATTTGGTCGATCGAGGAGCGTGGAAGAGAATAGTTGCTCGATCGAGCTGTCCTGTGCACGATCGAGTAAGTAGCTGCTGAAAAGTTGCTCGATCGAGTAGAATTGTTACTCGATCGAGTGATTTCCTCCAATAAAGTCCTCGATCGAGTGGTATTTTCCCTCGATCGAGTAGAATCTATCATGGGCCTTAAGTCCATAGCTTAATTAGGGTTAGAGTTGTGTTATGCCTATTTAAGGCTCTTAATTGTCGTCATTAGAATTCATTCAGAATCATTAGGATTCTGAACCATTAGGGTTCGGAATCGTTATTATTAATCTTCCATTAGTTTCTGAACTTTATCTTTGGTTTGCATTCGGGTTTATCGACGTAGGATTTGTTCTTTACGCCGGATTTGCTAAGATTGTAAACTCCTTTCCTCTTTTCTCTCTTTCTTAATCTTAGTCTTAATTACTGTTTACTCTTCTTAATTACTGCTTTATTATTGTTTATTCTTTTTAATTGCGATTTTATTATGTTCAATCGTCTTTGTTAGCATAGTTAATAGCATGAGTAGCTAATTCCTTTGTATGTTGGGATGAGGGAAAACTGTAGTAGAGGCATGTTAGGAGAGATTATTTTAGTTAGTCGTGAGAATCAGTTTAAGCAATTTAATTGAGGTTTAGTCGAATGAGTGCACGCAGGAGACTAGGCTAGGTAGTTAACCCCGACCTGGATCGAGAGATTGGAAGGGAAGGCTTGCTTAGAATTGATAGGTGACTCCTAAGAGGACGAGAGTTAATTAGGAAAATCCCTAGGGCGGTTTGAGACCGAGAGGAGAAAACCATTGCTCTTCTCATTAATAAGATTGACTGACTTAGTTGACCCATAGATGCTGATACTGCAGTAGACCGAATCCTAGCATATTTCTCTCTTATCTGATCTATTCCTTTTTATTTCTATCTTTTACTTCTCTTCCTTTAATCTTATTTAGCTTAGTTTAAAACCATTTCAAAAACCCCTAGATTGTTACTGGCAGATTATAGATTTCAGTTAATTAGTTTCCTCCCTGTGGAGATCGACCCTACTTCCGCTATCTTCTTAGTTAGTAGAATTAGGTTTTATTTTCGGTGCATAACGACCACATCAAAATCTATTCTTTAAAATTTTCATACATTATCTTTGAAGAGTGTCGATGATGATAGATGTTCGAATTTCTCAAAAATAATTTTTGAAACATGTTTTATGAATCGTTAAATTTTATGCGACGTGTTTTTGTCAGCTGTAATAAATCTGTCTTTTAAGTCATGATAGGTTGGTAATTTGGAAATAGGTCTTATAATAAGAGCCGTAGATCAGAATCTTAGGGTTATTAAACAGTTGGCCTTACATCGATTGAATATTTCTTGAATCACTTATGCATTTTATGGTAAGGGTGTCATGTGTTGAAAAGTAAGGGAATGTCGAGTTTGGTTCTTAGTTGAGATTACGATATAGGTCATGATGAGTCTAGTTTATGGGCATGTTTAGTTGATTGGATATGTAGTAATCATACATAATTATGTTATTTAGGTGATGCATTTGTGAAGGGTCAACATGTGAATACTTGTGATCAGATTAGTGTTGCGGTCTGTCTTCAGCATGGATTACCCATTTTAATGGGAATCCGATAGTATATACGGTGTCCAAGTCTACAAGGTGGCACCGACATGGGTTACTGTTTCGATGGGAACTTGGTTAACGTAATTTAGAGATAATACTGATCTTTTTTTTATTATTGTGTTGTTGCGGTATTTATGGGATTGTACTGAGCCCTTCTCCGTTTTCTAAAACTGTTGTGATCCATTGATTAATGGTAAGCATGAGTTAGTAGGTAACCTTAGTGAGCATGCTTTGGGGTCGATCAGCTAGGGTTGTTGCGCGATGATGATTCTATAGCTTCCGCGGAGTCTTAGATATCGAGACATTTAATTTGATTTTCTAGTTTGGATTTGAATCAGCTGTATTACTTTGGAATTTGGATATTTTTAATCACTTTAAACATTATTTTGATAAATGTTGTTTCAATTGGTCAATTTGATATGTGCTACCTCGGGCAACCGAGATGGTAGCACTCCATTTTTCTAAGGCGGGCCTTGGTACGAAACTTTGGTAGATGGGGGTGTTACAAAGTGGTATCAGAGCGAGGATTTTGGAACCTAAAACCAATGAACCAATGAACTTAGGAGTGTCAAATTAAAATGAACCTGGGTAGGAGTTGTTTGGATCTAATAACGCAAAGTTTTGGGAGACGTCCTAGAATCACAAGTTTGCCCTTATAGCTCCTAGTCGGTAACTACGGGGATGTGCCGGGAATGATTTTTTATGTTATGTCTTGTTTGTATGTAATGGATAAAGGTGTGGTATTAAATGTCATGTGAAATGGCGAGTATGAATATAATTATATCTATATATATATATATATATATCTATATATATAAATATATGTCGGTAACTACGGGGATGTGCCGGAATGATATTTTATGTTATGTCTTGTTTGTATGTAATGGATAAAGTTGTGGTATTAATGTCATTTACATGGCGAGTCTGGCCTGTATATATATATATATCTATATATATATATATATATATATATATATCTATATATAATATATATATATATATATATGTGTGTGTGTGTGTGTGGAGGATTAAGACGGAATATGGTACAACGAAAAACTAATATGATGGATATGGATGGATGTGTTGATTTTAATGATAATTGTGTTTAGAGGCATGAAAGTAGGAGTTTTGAATAGATGTTCATATGCGATATAATAGAAGTATGAGTTGGGACCGGAATTATGCGTGACTCGATCGAGTGTGGTACGGGACTCAATCGACTAAGCGGTATTTGACCGAGTACCCTTGGCATTCGACTTAGTGTTCGAATTTGGAAATTTTTAGTGGCTACTGGATTGTGGTACTCGGGCGAGTGATGAAGAGTGATTTGTCGTCAATTCATACATCCAAGAATAACCCAATATAGGTAGTATGAAGGGGTCGAATCCACGAGGATGAAGGGATTAACTACAAGTTTAATCGCGTCCTATTTTAGCCTAACAGAAGATGATTGAAGTGATTAACTATGAATTAACTAAATGCAACAAATCGCTAAAAATGATAAGATTGTAAACAATTTATGAAAAACTAAGGTAAAGGGTTCACCTTAGGGGGATCAATGGGTTAGTCAAGTAATTAGCAAGTGGGTAACAAGTTTGAGTAGAATTAATTGCTAATGTCTCAACAATTAATAATTTTCAACAAAGCTATTGCATTTGTCTCAAATTACTCATATAAACACTAGTCTATTCATCCCTACCACCGTCGTTTAAGAGATAATCAAACAATATTCGATAAAGTGTGTAATTTTCGTCTTAACATTTCATCGAACACCTAGTGTGCATATGGGTAACACTCAAATTGTCAACACAAGTCTACTAATTACTCAACCAATTCACCCATATAATCCTCCCTTAGGCTCCCCCTAAACCCTAGAGGGAGACTACTCACTCATGTTATGGGAATCCAAGCAACTAAACAAGGAGAATAAGGAAATAGACATCATACTTTAGAAGAGATGAATTCTAACAATCAAACAACAAATAATTAAGTTGAAATGAAATAAATTGCATAAGCAAACTAAAAGAGGAAGAAATTATACCAACAATACTTGTATTAATGAAATAGGGAGAATGTCTTCACCCAAAATCTTCAATACAAATCCAAGACTAGGATAATTCAACTAAGAGAAACTAGATCTAACTATTTGATTTGAGAAACTAGACTTAATTAAGGAGCAATTAAGAGAGTAATTACTAAATATTAGAGGTTAATAAAAATTATAGGGTTTTGTCCTAAGAGTGTATATAAAGCTGCTTACAAAAATTAGGAAGAGGGTATATATAGGTATCTCAATATAAGTGTTTGATGGAAATGTGAGTTTGTGCTCTAGGCCGGGTACCCGGCCACCGGTCACGCGACCGGCCTGGAGCACTCCAGAAGGTAAGCCAAAATTTTCAAAATTTTCTACTCTATTCTGCTTATGTGCAGGCCGGGTAGTGAGTTGGCCGCCGGTTGACCGGCCGGCGCTACCTGGTATCTTCCTTCTTCCTCTCTTTTTCTTCTATGTGGGAGTTCGTGGACTCAGTCGGGTGGCCGGTCGCCGGTTGCCAACCCGACTGGCGCCACCTGGGAGCTCTCTCTTAATTTCTTCTTCTCATTTCCGAATTCCGACTCACACAATGCTTTTATGCTTCCATTTCTTCATTTCCGTTTTAATTCCTACAAAATGAGATCGACATTCATAGCACGGGAAATCGGAGAGTAAAATGCAATTAAAGGCACGCATATCCATGTAAACGGACAGAAATGGGGACGAAAAGGAGAGAAAAATATAACTAATTAAATGCTTATCAGCGAGTAAATGGTAACACTCGACCAAGTTGGTTGTACTCGGCCGAGTAGATAACTCTCGAATGTTGGGTAGCTTCTATTGGTGGTGAACTCCACCGAGTACAACATGTACTCGACCAAGTGCGTGGAGCTCGACCGAGTGGCTTCGCCATAGGGGGAAATTGTGAATTTGTTTTGTTAATGTACTGTTTGTGTTAAGTTATGTACTTAATTGTCTTTTATTTTATGTTGATAACTAGTAATATAGTATCGATTTTCCGCTCATTTATACCTTTATTGACTCGATTTTGTATGCTTTAAATGTTAAATAGATCATTTTACCATTTTACTATTTTACTAGAATTCATGCACGGGTGTTACCCGGGTTATATCACAATAATGGCTTCAAAATACTTATCATATACTTCGGTTTGCAATTCATTCGCTTTGTGCGAATGAAAAAATGTGAGGTTGCATGTTATGCAATTCATTCATAGAGTAAATTAGAAATTAAACCATTTTAAAATTTTGTTTTTATCACATTTGGGCTGAAAGGAATGCAAGAACCTTTAAGGGCACTGAAAGATCCCCAAGGCAGATCATTAGTAGACTTAAATTTGATGTATGTATTAGGATTTTTATTTCTTAGTAAAGCTAAATCTAAAAACTATGATCTTAGAGTTTGTAGTCTTAAAGGATATTGTTTTTACCTTACTTTGTATCCTTGCATTTTTCTTTCCTCATAAGGATGAATGTAAGGATTAAGACTTTTGTGAAAAAAGAAAGAAAAAAACTTCAGTTTTTATAGAAAAAAAAATGTTGGAATTTTGAAATAGTTTTAGGTCAATATGCAACTTAAGGGAAACATTTTAAATTATTTTTTTTCAAAAATAGTAATTTAAAAAAAACTAAATTTAAAAAGTAATAATTTTTAATTTACTACCAATGTGGTAAATATATGTAATATGTAATATGAATAACACTCCTCATAGTCTTATGCTTTAGCTTAACCTACAAAGATGGAATAACTCTAATAGAAGTTGAATTTAATTGTCTTACAATTCTATTGGTTGTGAAACCCTAATCCTATCCCAAAAAAGTACCCGGGTTGATGTTAATATTTTTAGTTTTCATCCACGACGTTGTTATTGGAAAATTGCAAACTTTAATTAGTAAATAAATTCATATTTTAATATTTATTAGTAGCTAGCTGAGACTACACTCTCTAATATAAGTTTGACTGTCGTTTGCAAAAGTCTATTTTTAATCGTGTCATTCGCACAAAATATACTCTTATACTCCCTCTCATCCAAATCAAAGGTTACCTGGGAGGGAGCACAAGTTTTAAAAAAACATTGAAAAGAGAAGGGTAGTATTGGAATGGAAGTAGGACCACTTGATTATTTAATGTTAGTTGGGTGAGTGGGGTATTGACATATTGTGTAAATATATAGGGTAAATAAGGAGTCGTTGGTCTTATTTGTTACCCGAAAAGGAATGGGTAGTTTGGTTTGGATGGTCCAAAAAAGGTAGGTATAACCTTTGGTTTGGATGTGAGGGAGTATTGCTTAAAATGTTCGCTCGTCTAATTAAGTTATGTAAATAAATATATTCTTATATGCTACGTCTTCATTCTTCATACAAGTGCTTATTTTCTCTACGAATTATAAGCGGTATTATAATAAAATATAAACAGCTAACAATAAAAGTGTGGGACTATGCATTCAGCCACCACACGAAAGATTGAATGCCGTACTTTTGTCAGTATGTGGAACATACATCTGACGTACTATCACAAATAATGTAGTTTTCGAGCATAATAACAACGTTTTTGAGTTTTGTGATAAAAATTATGAGTTTTTCTATAAAAGTTTGAGTTTACTAGTTTGAAAATTTAGCTCACAAAATTACAATAGAACTAAAAAAACATCATATATAAGATTTAACATTGTAACTTAAAATTTTTAAAAAACACAAAAAAAATACACATAAAAAAATTCTTATTAATATGAGGTAGTACGTAGCGCAGATGTATAATGCTTCTTCCCCAATTTTGTAAAGCGAGTGAATTCGGCTGAGTGGATAAATTATGACCTGATGTTAATAATCAAATGAAAATCTTAATATAGCAAAAATAGTTGTTATATAACACTAAAATAAGTAACTTATTGATAGATACTAAAAAAAAAACAATGTACACATAAACCACGAAACATCGGCAACAAACTACGTAAAAAAAATTAGTAATGGAGACAATAAGCACATAAATAATGCGGCATCGTCTCTAAAAATTCATCTACAAAACATATCAATCAATCACGGTGTCTTGCTTATTTGTGATAAATATAAATTCACAAATGTGTTTGAGTATACGACAATATAAATTCATGTTTATACAGTAGAAATCAGGTATTTGAGAATCATTGTAACTCTCTTATTTGAAAAATTAAAATAAAACTCAAAATACATCACATATAAGATTTAAAATGTAATTTATAAACATTAAAAATGTGACAACCCTCGAGAATGCGGAAATAAAATATAACAAGCATGTGATTTATAAAGCGGAAAATACGGTATTTTAAAAACCTTTATACATGCAAGATAGAAATACGAGGAATGTCAGTAATTACAAACCAAATATAAAATACTACAAGAGACGTAGTCTCTCAAAATGTTAACCAACAACAAAGTTATTAGCAACTAGCTAATCAACGTCTAGAGGTGTTTCATCCAGGGACAACGCCCGCTAGCTCACACCCGAACCCAAAATACCACAAGGAAAAAGCCATCCAATCAAACAACCTGTTCATCCATGAAAAACATGAACGCCACAGTCAGTGGGGAGTAACTCCGGGTTCTCCCAGCCATATCACATTAAACGTACATAGAAGGAAATACAAAAGTAGAAGCATGCATATATAGATATACATGTGAAATACGATAAGAATATATAGGCAATTCATTATATAACGATAAGAGCATATAGAGTACAAATCAGAATCCATCATGTTATACAAAGACTCGGGAAAGACACTCTTAGGCAACCGAATACGCTCACTAGGGCTTACATCTCACCGTTAGCGGTATAAGTTTGATAATATTGAGACTCGACAAACAAACCATTCCAAGTCAATGCAATGATCATGAATAATCAATCATGTAATCACGCATCCAAACACAACGACACAAAGACGACATCTCTCACGGTATATGAAACGCACTAGCACCGTGTACATGACAAGTATGATTAAAAGGCATCCACGAGATAAACATTTCCCTGAACGCATACACGATCACATTTCGTATATGTGGACTAATTTCCTCCGGTAGGACGACGATAATAATACGGCCCTAGTCTAAACCTGGCCAGACTCTCGGAATAACGTGTTCCGATTCGACATGCGATAAACGTTTCGCATCCAAGACTCGGTCAATCATAGACGCCGAGTACCCCAAATTCGGTCGTAATTCACGAAAGAGGCGGAAAAGAGCACAAGCCTCATAACCAAGCGTAACGCTACATGCAAATAACACCACCTCGCAAGTACATACACCATTTGACGGCCGGGTCGATCAACGCGTAGCGTTCGCCTCCCAACAACGTCGTCGATGCCCACACTAACACATGCAATTAAAGCAGTAGGGATACCTCCCCATCCGACCATTCCAGCCTACGAACGTGGAGGTAGCCAAGGGAATGAGAGTACAAAGCACATACAAAATAGTGCTCAAACCGTATCATTTGTAAAAACCGACTCAAAGTGGGACATACCAAAAACCGTCACCAAGCATGAGAATAGGGAATTATATAAATGTAACTATGATAAACATGAATCAATACATGATACATAAGCATTAGACCAAGTTTAAGAAGCATAATAAATAGGAAACATAGATCTTATCTCAAAACAACGAGTTTGGAAACTAACTAAAACAAGGGACCACTTCAAACGGTCATAACTAGAGTTTTAGACATGAAAATGCAGAAATTCCATATTGAGGTGATAGCTTATCCTCTTACGGTTCCAACGGTAGGTCACAAGCCCAAAACAAGCAAGAAACGAAGGAGATATAAGCATTTTGCGTAAAGGGGTCAGTGCAGTGAAACAGTAGTCGTCACGACCGTGACTTACATTTCACGCTCGTGAAACTGTCTGTTACGCAAGGGTATTTGGTCAGCCACTCATTTCACGCTCGTGACATGAGTTTCACGACCGTGACTTGGGTCAAGACATCTCCATTTTGTTCTAAACTCAACCATCATCAACTATTATCATAAATCATCAATTCTCATATCAATTCTCAACAAACAACAAGTATCATCATCAACACAATTTCTAAGCTTACTAGTCATACTCTAAATACGATTCCTAACATGGAAAACACGTAAAACACGTAAATGATATCGAGTAGCCCTTCACCGTTACCTTTTCGCGTCTTTAATCGATTTCTAAACCTTCCTAGTCTCCACCTACATACAATTAGATAATAAAAGATGAATATCATTCACCTTGAGAAAGACGGATAATTTAAAAAGCGAGAAAGACGGTAATTTTATTACCAATACGGATAGAGGAAGCTAAGAGGGGAAGAATAAGACGAACTTACGTGAATTTGTGCAAGAAACGAATGAGATATGACGAATCTAAGCTTGGATCAAAAATGGAGGCAATGTTTTCTTTGGTTTCTTAGTGATGAAGAAAGAAATGAGTTGTGAGGGAAAGTTAGGTTAAAGGGAGTATAAGAAGAGAGTAAGTGGAAAAGTCAAGAAAAGTCAAAGACGGCTTAAGACGGGTTTTACTTGAAATCTCACGGAAATTCCAAATACGAATTCGGAAATTCTAAATTCGACTCGGAAAATTAAATTCCAAATTAAAACTAAAATTCGCTGAAAAGTATCCGTAAAATATTTTTACTATTTAAAATAGGGTACATTTGCGGGTGTTACAATCACCCCACCTTTTAACGAAACTTGAGAGTAGAAAATAAAATTATCAAGGACAAGAATCGGTTTTCAAAATTAATACGAAAACTTTTATAAGGGAAACATTTATGAAACGAGGTTCATCTCGAAAAGGGTTTAAGGAGAATTTTCATAAGAGCGAAACTCTATTTACGGATCACAAGAATGCTCGTCGCGAACGAGAACTCTAATTATCCAAATCAAAGCAATGTCGAAATAGTGAAATCGAAATTCAAAACAACGTTAGTAAGTGCAGGACTAGTTATCAGACGTCTCCAATAACAAGTGCAAACATCCAACCAAACGCAAAATCCAAATATAAAAGCAACATAATTCTATTTTCTCCAAAAACAAGGTACAAAATACATCTTTGGACTTCTTTGAAACGTTAAATTAGAAATATAATATGGAAATTTGAAGGTTTTATCAAAGATAAAATCAAATAACAGGACATTACACGTACATAGACCGACTCGAAGATAAAGTTCACAAATCATGATAACAAAATATATACAAAACACGCAAAAGCGAAACAAATCGAACTATTAGGAATAGGAAGATCACGATGAAATTGGCACGAAGATCTACAAGGATTCGACATCACTAACTCTACTAATAAACCAAATCCTCAAGAGAATGCAATTTACCCAATTTGCAACTCATCATTTTCAATCATCAGAAATCCTACAAAAATACTTCATAATCATGAAACTTCGAGTAACAAATCCCAATTATTCATATCCATTTAGTATCCACTAAAGTCCATCGGCACGGTAGACTCCACAACTAACAATCCACATGAAAGATTCATTACATACTCTAATCTTCTTAGTTTGATCAAAACTCTTACTAGAAACCACCAACAAAGTATTTATATCTATGGAAACATGATCGCTAACAACCACAAGGTAAAGGACTTACCATGAAATCCTTTAATCCAATTTACTTCAAACTCATTATCCTAAATTTACAATGAACTTTCTCATCCTCGAAACTCAAAGCACAATCCATGCAACCAAACATAATTATCTAAGATCCAACTAGGCTCATCCAAAGTCTCACGACAAGGGAAAATCCACAATCCATTATCGCTTATAAGAACTCTTTAACACGCCCTAACATCCTTAATTCGATCATTACTACGCTCGAAGCCTCAAATATAAATAGTCACATTAGCAAACTACGGTGGTTACTAATCTTCAAGATAAATGGGTTCACTATTCTAACTCTATAATCCATAACAACCGAGCATTCATTATCCAAAGCTTGCAATGAACATTTCTCAATCTCGAACTATGATTCCTAAAGAATAAAAGAGAGTTACTAATTCCAAACCACAAATGGCCAATTACTTGGACAGCAGACCCCCATTCAAATCATACAGTTCATCTAAAACTCAATATGAATCGATTTTCATTGATGACAATACTCCTCAAACTTTGGGTACCGGCTCAATTTCCCTAAATCAAAGTCTCTTTTAGAATCCACCAATTAGAGACATCTAATTCCCAAATGACTTACCAAGCAACCGTTATAATACCCAACAACAACGAACTATTATCATGATCAACTCAATTCTCAAAATGACACTACAATACCAAGCTCCAAATCTAAAACCACTATGAGAGGATACATTATCACTATTAGGATTCATCCTAAAGCTTAAGTCCTATTTCCCATGATGAATTATAACATGAAATTTGCTCAATCCAAGGACACATATTCTAGCTAAAGAATCCCAAATTACATCACGCTTATTCTTTGAGCCTTACAAACGGAATATCCAATCCACTAGAGAAAAGATGAAGGAGCAACGAGATAGAAAACGATAAGGAATCTCAAGGAGAACACGGGAATAAATAAGGCACGAGATTACAAGAGAGGGGCGTTGAAAATAACGAGGTCAAGGAAGAGACAAAGCAGATAGTAGAGGTATGAGTATATCCGAGTAAGAAATAAGATACGAGCATGCGATTTCTTAAAGATCAATCTTGACAAAAACATTCAAGAATGGAAATGAAAAGGGATGATGGCACGAGTAAAGGTTTAAGGTTTAATCCACAAAATTTCTCCTTTCAGACTTAGGGTGATAGTAAAGCAACTCATCCCAAACAAAGGTCTCTTACAAGGGACCATCGTACCACAATCATCAAAGTAAGGTACACCTAGATTTAACAAATTGATTACAACCCAATTCATCCGCCCTTTCATATAACACGGATTCCCAATTGCGGAATTGCAACTCAAGCATAGTAACATTCTCTCAACTCCATAATTTGACACATTCCCAAAGGTTTCAAAAACCGAAGAACCAATAAGGAATTTTCCATACTAATCTCTTTTCAACTCCTACGGCCACAAGGTAGAACACCGAACAAAACGTCATTATCAACATCATATAGCCCACGAGTTCATTATTAACAAAGTACAACCTCAAGTCAAACATCATCATTAACGTCCCAAGGTATTTCCATCATAGCTCACATCATCAAATCTCGCTCATATCTATAATCCTCAAGTACTATGGTTCAACTTACCGAAACCTTACTACTTCAAACGAGTCTCCGATACCATAAGATAAGATCATATCTTTAAATCCAAGAACTAGAGCCAAATGCTTTTCCACCAAGCCTATACTCACAAACACACAATAGGAAACCACAAGACGTCACTTAACCTCAAAAGTATTTCGCACCTCAAAATATCATTCTAAACTTCTTATTTACACCAATTAGACATATCATAAGCATGGTCTTCAAAACAATACTAAACTTCTAAGTCCAAAAGACTAAATTACTAATGAGTTAAGAAGTCATAGCCAACTCATTC
>JAIUZE010075110.1:0-10597 GCA_022085475.1 Heliosperma pusillum | reverse complement strand
AAATTCTAATCAATCAAAATAAAAATAAATTAAAAATATTATTTTTTTAAATAAAATTTTGGTCTTCAAGATTACAAGGCAAGTCGGGAAAGTCAGTGAAAGTCAAAGTCGACTTAAAAGTCAAGAAAAGTCAAAGATGACTTAAAAGTCAAGAAAAGTTAATGACGACTTAAAAGTCAAGACAAGTCAATGACGACTTAAAAAGTCAAGAAAAGACAAAGACGACTTAAAAGTCAAGAAAAGTCAAAGATGACCTAAAAACAAGATTTTCATGAAATCTCTCAAAAATTCCAAATACGAACTCGGAATTTTAAAATACGACTCGAAACAATAAATTCTATTTTAAAAACTTAACCTTGCTGGAAAGTATCCTTAAGAAATTTTACTAGAAAAATTGGGTACTTTTCGGGTTGTTACACCTTAACTTCTACCCAATCTCTTATTTATTATTTCAAGGTCAAGTAGTTTAAGTTAGGGTTCACGTGTGTGCGTCGGGAGCGATAAAGCTCTGATACCAACTGTGACAACCCTCGCGAATGCGGAATAATAAAACAAGCAAGCATGTGAATTATAATGCGGAAATAGGTAGTTTTAAAAAACTTTTATACATGCAAGTTAATTAAGACGAGGAGTGTCAAAATATTACAACTAAATGCGGAAGATACAACAAAGAGACGGGGTCTCTTAAAATGTTAGCAAAGAACAAGTGTTTAGCAAAACTAGTTAATATCGTCTAGAGGTGAAAACTTCCAGGGACAACGCCCGCTAGCTCACACCCGAACCCCAAAATATCATATCCAAAAAGTCATCCAATGCAAGCAACTGTTCATTCATGAAAAACATGAACGCCACAGTCAGTGGGGAGTAACTCCGGGTTCTCCCAGCCATATCACATTAAACGTACATATAAAGAAATAAAAAGTAAAATCATGCATATACAGTATATACATGTGAGTTACGATAAGAATAGATAGGCAATACGATAAATAATGATAAGAGCATATGAAATACTAATCCGAATCATCATGTTATTCAAAGACTCGAACAGACACTCTTAGGCAACCGAATACGCTCACTAGGGCTTGCATCTCACCGTTAGCGGTATACGATTGATAAGATTGAGACTCGACAAACAAACCAAGTCAAGTCATGCGATGATCACATTAAATCCAACATATTATCATCCATTCACGAACCAAGACCTGGACGGTGCCCAATCATGCAATGACCATGAACAATATCATGAAATCACGCATTCAAAGACGACACAAGACGACAACTCTCACGGTAAATGAAACGCACTAGCACCGTGTACATGGCAAGTATGATTAACAGGCATCCACGGGATAAGCATTTCCCTGAACTCATACACGATGCTACATTTGTATATGTGCACTAATTTCCTCCGGTAGGGACGAGACGATAATAATACGGTCCTAGTCTAAAACCTGGCCAGACTCTCGGAAATAACGTGTTCCGATTCGACATGCGATAAACGTTTCGCATCCAAGACTCGGTCTTACAATAAATAAATGCCGAGTACCCCAAATTCGGTAGATCAATTCACGAAAGAGGCGGAAAAGAGCTCAAGCCTCATAACAAGCGGTACGCTACATGCAAATAACACCACCTCGCAAGTACAAAACATTTGACGGCCGGGTCGATCAACGCAATGCGTTCAACTCCCAACAACGTCGTCGTATGCCCACTAACACATGCATTTAAGCAGTAGGATACCTCTCCGTTCCGACATTCCAGCCTTACGAACGGGAAGGTAGCCAAGGAAATTAGAGTACCAAGCACAAGACAAAATAGTGCTCAAACCGTATCATTTGTAAAAACCGACTCAAAGTGGGACATATCGAAAAACCGTCACGAAACATGTGATACAAGCGAATAAAATATCATATTCCCAAAACATGAATATTATAAGACTCTACGTAAAATTATACGATAAACGGAACATGCGAACTATTATAAATTACGAGTTTTAGAAATTAAAGGAAAAGCATACAGCCGTGTTCCTGGCCGGTCAAGGGACCGGCGGCCGGTGGGCCGGCTCAGAACAGAGGCAAAAATCCAAAATCATAGAAAAACAAAGAAAAGTGGTCGAGGCCGGTCGGGGGACCGGCGGCCGGTCGACCGGCTCAGAACCCCCTATACAAAATTTCCCAAAAATTCAAGGATGTTACTGATGTGTTCCCAGCCGGTTGGCAGACCGGCGGCCGGTCGACCGGCAGGGAGCACCAGTTCATCTGAGAGCCTCTTTCACTTAACCAATTCATTTCAATTCTCATATATACTTCAAATAATCATCAACCATCAATATACATCATCAATATTCATCATATAACAACATTCATTAATCATACTATGAATTCTAGGCTTCCTATTCGTATTCTAATACGATTTCTAGCATATAAAGCATGTAAAACACGTAAATGATACCGAGTAACCCTTCACCGTTACCTTTAAGCGTCTCTACTAATCATCAAGCTCCTCTTCAATAAGGTAATAGTCTTTGTCGGGATCTTGGAGGTCACCACCTACATAAAGATCATAAAAGATGAATGAAATTCATCTTGAGAAAGACGGGAAATTTGAAAAGCGAGAAAGACGATGATTTTAATATCAATACGGATAGATGAAGGTACGGGGAGAAGAATGAGACGAACTTACGTGAATTCTATCGAGTAACGAAGAAGTTACGATGATTCAAAGATCGAAAAATGGATGGAAACAAGGGTTTGGGATTTCTTATGAAGGAAGAAAGGTGTTTGTGTTTGAGTAGGAAAATAGGTTTAGGAGTATGAGTTGTGTATAAGTAAGGAAAAAGTCAACCAAAAGTCAAACTCGCCTTAAGACGGGATTCTCATGGAATCTCGCAGAAATTCCAAATACGAACTCGGAAATTCTATAATCGACTCGAAACATTAAATTCCAAATTAAAACTTAAATTTGCTGAAACGATTTCGTAAAATATTTCTACTAGAAAAATAGGGTACATTTCCGGGTGTTACAATCTCCCTATCGATTGGTTTATGGAAAGGCCTGTCATCTCCCTGTTGAGTTAGAGTACAAAGCTCACTGGGCTATCAAAGAACTCAACTTAGACACTAAGCTTAGCGCTGATAGACGACTTTTGCAACTCAATGAGCTAGAAGAATTTCGTTTTCAAGCTTACGAGAATTCTAGGATCTATAAAGAGAAAACGAAGCGTTGGCACGACAAGAGGATAATCAGAAAAGAATTCAATGTCGGTGACGAAGTACTTCTCTTCAACTCCCGTTTGAAAATTTTTCCGGGAAAACTTCGATCACGATGGTCTGGACCATTCACTGTCACATATGTAAGCAAATACGGTTATGTGGAAATAATGACTAGTAATGGTGAAAGATTCAAGGTCAATGGACACCGATTGAAACTCTACTATTGCAATTCCATTATCGGATGCCTAGTATTGTCTATATCGAGCGTCAATCCCCAACCAAATGATTTCATAGAAGAATTCGTCGAGCGAGACGTTAAACCAGCGCTTCTCGGGAGACAACCCGTGTTTCCTTTCTTTTTGCATTTTATTTTCGCTTTCACTTTTTCGTTGTTTTGTTAGATTTCCTTTGCAGATGAAAGAGTTCTTGAAGAATCTATTAAGACCTTCCTTGTCAAGTCCAAAAGACTAGCTTGGGGGAGTCCGCGCTGACTAGTAAGCTTCACTCTCCTTGTCAAGTCCAAATGTCAAGATCAAGCGTACTCATCTTTTTACCCTTCTTCCCATTAAGCATCTCATTGTATATTTTTCAAATTTTGAAGAAAATTTAAAATTTTGAACATCATTGAATGCTTTTCATGCTTTGCTTGCTTGTTTACTATGCTATCATGTTACATTTCCCAAACTTAGAGCTTTCAAAAGATAATGATTCAATATTCATTGAATTGTGCATAGATGAGGAAATCTTGTACACAGTAGGCATGGAATGAATCTATAGATGAGTACGCTTGATCTTGACATTTGGCAAGTTACATATATTGTAAGGTAGAACCTCCTTAGGCTGGTACATCTATACCCCGTCTCATTTAGGTGTGAGTAGTTATCCTTGTGATGTGTGTCATGTCAAAACGCATAAGTATGGTTCTCATTTCATTCCTATAAGCATTGCATTCATGATTCACTAAGATTTGAAGCCTTTTTCACTTTGAATTACCCCTCAAAATTAGTCGCTTCATACAAATGCTTCACAAAATAATAGCTACACATAAAAACTGCCTACCTTGTTGAGCTAGTAGCTAGACTATGGTATATGGGTGCTCTTTTGAGATGATTTTGTTCCTTGATGTCAAAGTGAATTTGGGAGAAACCAAATGTTCAAGAAGTGATGTTATGTTCAGAAAAAAAAAAGAAAAAATCGAAAAAAGAAAAAGAAAAAAAAAAAAGAAGAAGTTGTGAGTATCTCCTTAAAATGTCAATTCAATATTCAGAAGGAGTTTACCCTTGTGTTTCGTGTGTAATAAGCCAATTTGTTGCTTTTGGCTTCGTTATTCGTCTTTTAGGGAATTAATCGAAAGTTTGGATTGAGTATTCATCTATCATTGGTCAGTGGCTAGCTCATTCTAACCTTTACATGACCATAACTGTTTATCCACCTTTCACCCATTTCCCAAAGGCTTCTTCATTTTCTTTTCCGGCTTCTTTTCTATGTGCATTATGATCTTTGACTTGTAATTTGAATTGTTTACCATATTAGACTGCGGACACATTTTCATAAGTCGTAGATAGGTGAGTGTCTCAAAAACATTTACACATAAAGAAATCACCTTTTACATACATGAGTGTTCGAGTGTGGCGTGAGAGTCCATTTGTCAAAAAGATCATGCAAGAGCCGAAACTTCTGTAGTGAAATTCTTTGTGCTACGCCGTTATGTAAATCTCAGCAATGTTTATGTATCATTCTTGCCCACGTTGTTTTTGGGCTATGATTCATTATGTTATAAAAGTTTTACGTTGAGATTTGTTTCTTGATGGTGTAGTAGCCAATGCTTGCAACCCTTGGCCTCGTATTGTTTGTTATGTTTGCTTGAGGACTAGCAAAGGTTTAGCTTGGGGGAGTTTGATAAGTGAATATTTGTATGATTTTAACCCCCAATTTAGCTCGGTTTTGTATGTCATTTGTGGTTTGTTAAACCACTTTATGAGCTAATATCGTCTTCTAGGCGAATTCCTATGTTTTAACCTGTTTTGTAAGAAAGAGACGTTTCTACGCCCTATTTCTATATTCCCGAGCATTTGCCTAAAACCGAACGATTTGAAGAAGCAATCTTGACCAAGTCAAAGGCATTTCAAGAAGGTTCACTAATTCGAAAGAAAGAAGAAGCAAAGGTGATTTCGCACTTGTCGGAAGATCGATCAGTTAGGCGAAGAAATCATCGCTTTACATCAAACCCTATCAACAAACCCGACTCAAGAGGTCAAGGGGGATAAGGGAAGTCAAGTCATATGCAAGGGGAGATGAAACGAAAGTCAAAGCTTCTAGAATACAAAATACCCGATCGGATAAATGGTGTACCTGATCGGGGATGTCTGCTGCTTCGAGCAATTGCTTCGACTTCGTCCTTTTGTCCTATATGTTCAATGCATGACCCCTTCCCCACGAAACCCTACTGCTATATAAAGGATGCCTCAGCCACCACTTCAACACACATCTCTCCATACTTCACTTCTCTTCTCTTCTTACAATTCTCTTTAGATTAGAAAACCTAGATTAGGAGAAGAGAAACCTAGCCTCTTTTCTCTCATTTTCTTCTTCTTTGTCTTTAGTTTCTTAGTTTATTTTTGTCTTTTCTACATCAAATGTAACACCCCACATTTGTTGAAGAGGTCCATTGATAAGTTTAAATGACTAGTGCTTAAAGGGATTGTAAGTACTACTCATATCAACAAAGTGCACTTTCTTTTCTGGTCATCCATGCAAAAGAACTCAAAAGTTAAGCGTGCTTGACTGAGAGTAGTCTTGGGATGGGTGACCTCCTGGGAAGGTTCCCGGGATGTGCATGAGTGAGGACAAAATGCGCTGGAAAGGACCCGTGTTGATCTGTGGGCCATGTACACAGCCTGGAGAGCTATCATGAGTGACCGCTCCCGACCCAAGGTTTGGGCCGGGGTGTTACAAATATGGTTACTGTGACACCCTCAAATTTGCGGAAAGGAAAAAAAAAATTTAAATAAATAAACAAAGGTGCCATAAATAAAAAGGTTCATAACAAAATATTTCATAAGCATGTCACATTGAGTAACAATTCCCAATTATTCAAATTCAATTAGAATCTTCTAAGGTCCATCGGTACGGTAAACTCCATAACTAACAACCCATGAAAGATTCATTACGAACTCTAGTCTTCTTAGCTCCATTAAAACTCTTATTGGAAACCACCATCAAAATATTTATAATTAGGGAAACAAGACCGCTAACAACCACAAGGTAAAAGAGTTTACTATGAAATCCTTTGATCTAATTTATTCCAAAAATTCATTTCCCTAAATTATTAACACTGAACTTTCTCATCCTCAAAAGTTGCATCACAAAAACTCAAAGAGATTAGTCACACAAATCTCATTTCACTTAACTTTTGCCAAACATAGGGCAATGCAACCGTAAATCAATTTATTTATCTCTTCCAAACTCTCAATACATTGGTTATTGCTTATGACGATATTCCCCAAGTTGTATCATCAAATCCTAATTCCACAAAGTATTTATTCCCGTTAGGATCCAACATTTAAAGACCATAATTTCCCAAATAACACTTAAAGAATCACTAAATTTCTTAACCACAACTACCAACTATCATTATGATTATTTCGATCCTCAAACCGATATTGCAACATTAAGCTTTCATAGTCTAAAACCACTAGGAAAGTTTCAGCATAAGTTTATCCTCAAATCCTTATAATCATCTGAACATGAAACTAGCTTAATAGGATGGTTAGGTACCATATTCGAAACATCTTCCTCAAGGCACAAACTCTCACCACCATAGGGTGAAATTAGATGTAACACCCCGGCCCAAACCTTGGGTCGGGAGCGGTCACTCATGATAGCTCTCCAGGCTGTGTACATGGCCCACAGATCAACACGGGTCCTTTCCAGCGCATTTTGTCCTCACTCATGCACATCCCGGGAACCTTCCCAGGAGGTCACCCATCCTAAGACTACTCTCAGTCAAGCACGCTTAACTTTTGAGTTTTTTTGCATGGATGACCAGAAAAGAAAGTGCACTTTGTTGATATGAGTAGTACTTTCAATCCCTTTAAGCACTAGTCATTTAAGCTAATCAATGGACCTCTTCAATTAACGTGGGGTGTTACAATCACCCCCACTTGAAGAACGCAACGTCCTCGTTGCGCCTGGGAGCATAACCGCTAACCCAGAATCCTCCCCCGCTAGGTGGGTGACCCGGGTACTCCCACCACAGGCTCACCACACGGTCGCAGGGTTGCTCTGATACCATTTGTAACACCCCGGCCCAAACCTTGGGTCGGGAGCGGTCACTCATGATAGCTCTCCAGGCTGTGTACATGGCCCACAGATCAACACGGGTCCTTTCCAGCGCATTTTGTCCTCACTCATGCACATCCCGGGAACCTTCCCAGGAGGTCACCCATCCTAAGACTACTCTCAGTCAAGCACGCTTAACTTTTGAGTTCTTTTGCATGGATGACCAGAAAAGAAAGTGCACTTTGTTGATATGAGTAGTACTTTCAATCCCTTTAAGCACTAGTCATTTAAGCTAATCAATGGACCTCTTCAATTAACGTGGGGTGTTACATTAGATCTATATCATTTTCCTCAAATCACAAGTTCATTCTAACAAACACTAATATTCCACAAGATTCAAAGTTCTTCCGACTAAGTATAATATACCACCAACCGATGGTTATGACATCCCTAAAAATGTTACAAGAGGGAGGTAAGGATACCAATGGAAAGATGAAGGAACTATCAAGAGAAATTTTCAAGAGGTAAATAGGTTGGAAAAGAAAGAAGTTCCTAGATAGAAGGAAGAGAGCATAATACAATAAGGACGAGAGAATTCATAGATGACGAAGGAATTCTCTTTAATTAAGCTTGTAAATCTTCAAATCTTCGGTAGAGGATACTCCTTCTAGGTAACACATATTCCACCATAAGGCGTAATATTGCCCCTAGCAATTTGGCTAGCCACCCAAGCATAGCCTCCTTGGCAATTGTCTTCTTTATGAGGAGGGACCTGGTTGGCACTAACACTATCTCTTCTACACGAGGTCTAACCATCTTCATAAGAAAACAAAACAAATTAAGTTACTCCTAACAATTAGCATAAACAAATAGACTACAACATAAATCCTAATCTACCCATCCTACCATTCTATCTCACAAGTTTATTATTTTATTAAGGTCAAGTTATTTATACAAGGGTACACAAACGTGCGTCGGGAGCAAAAATGGCTCTGATACCAACTGTGACACCCTCAAAGTTGCGGAAAGAAAAAAAATAATTTAAATAAATAACACAGGTGCCATAAATAAACAGGTTCATAACAAAAGGAAATACTATTATACTAGAATTAATCTAACGGAGACATATCTCCCGTATAAATACTGAAATAAAAGAGTGTAATAATAATAATACAATCTAAGAAACCGGAATTAGTCAAGGTAATACTTCGCATCGCTAGCGTCGTTATGTACCCAATGTTCGCATCACGAACCTGCCAACCAAATTAAATATGAACAACGGAAGCCACAGTCAGTGGGGAGTAACTCCGAGTTCTCCCAGCCACGAAATGTCGAGTTTAATGAAACATGAATAACATAAAAGCAATGTATATAGAAAATACAAAACCTTAACATATATGATCTGCTTTTCATGTTATGAAACAATTAACTAACATATAACCTATCATATGAAAGCTATCATGTGAATCCGATAATAAAATATAACACGAGGTAGGGAAGCTGGTATGCTGGCTCAGCGGTTACCATGTAACATGGCCCTGATACACTCAAACCCTAATCAACACGTAATCATGTGCATCAGTTAACAAACGGTAATCCAAACTCTATCAACCTTAGCCGGCTTGCATCTCACCTTCTAAGAGTCATAGAATCATCAAACATGAAAGACCAATACTTCTAGAAACAGGCATAAGTTCTTAGTACAGTCAATAGTCGACTTCTGTAACTCGAGGCTATACCACAAGGTAGGAAAACATCCTAGTCCTAGACTGATCAGACCTAGCGACAACAGCTATTCCATTCCCCGTCCCATGACATAACCGTCTATGAGAAACTCTACTAGGCGACCCCCCTAAGCAGAGATGGCTAGTACTTAAGCTGGCTCCCTTCCCAAAGCGGAACTCTTAGGATGCCATGCCCCCCGCTTGGTATCAAAAGGCCCAAGCCAGTGACACAAAAGCTATCAAGCCATGAACATATACTCGTTAAAGATAGTAAGGCCTATCGATGTCATGGTCCAAGATACTCATTTAGAATTAGAATGGTCAAGACGCCATATACTCATAATTCTCTATGGGTACTTAGTCAACACGACACCAACCATATAATCAAACAGTCACGGGAAAAACATCCTATCATGTGACTAATTGCATATAAATCATAATCAATTATCATATCGCCTCATATCTACTAAGCCTAATTCATTAATTAAATACAACCTTACTTGAAGACAAATCCCCGACCCGAGTCCCGCGACGGGTCATCAGTCAAAACGGGGCTGACTAGATCTTAGTTTGACCAAACCCGTTTGGTCAAACCGGCTAGAAACATAGTCTTTACCAATTAGACTTAGACATAAAAATTCAACATATTCATTACATGTTATTTAAAACTTCTAACATGTGAATTATTACATCTTACGAAAAACCCGCTTGACTTAAAGGATATAAATTTAAACTACGATCTCCTATTATAATTTCTAACATGTGAGAAATAATAATTTTATGAAAAACCTTTTTAATTAAATATTTTACTTATTAACATTTCTCACTTGCTAAATATTACAAAACACGATAAATTAACACTAAACTCAAAAACCGTCACAAGTCCAAAGTGAGGGCTCATGGGCTGATTTTGGGCCGGACCTAACATGGGCCTGGACTGGGCCCACGGCTGTTTTGGGCTGTTTTGGCTATTTTTATCGACTTTACTAAAAACCGTTTCCTAATATTTCCCGCATGTTTTAACATAATTAAAACCCGTCAAAACAACAATAAAACCACCAAGTATCGACACAACCCAAAGACCAAAACCCGGACCAACCCAGACCGGGCTGGACCGGTCCGGACCAGGCTGAACCGGGCCTGAACCGGCCGGTTCTCAGCCACCACACCCGGCCACTTTACACGGCCAAGACCACCACCCCTCCAAATTAATTCTAACATGATTTTTATTAACAACATCCATTTTTTAAACATCCAATTCAACCATCATTCAAACAAAATCATAATTATGAACAAATCATCAAAATATGTCAAGAACACTAAACATGCCAAAAATTCATACAACATAATAAAATAAACAACTTATCATGTTATTAATTAAAA
>JAIUZE010075108.1:0-32714 GCA_022085475.1 Heliosperma pusillum | reverse complement strand
ACCCGAATAAAGGACAAGTTAAGGACCGTTCCCTTCCATAATTCATATGGAGTCTTGTCTACAGCTTTAGACGGACTTCGGTTCAGTATTAAAGTAGCTGACAAAAGAGCGTATCCCCATAATGAATCAGGTACAACCGTGTGACTCATCATGGATCAAACCATATCTAGTAATGTTCGATTTCTCCGTTCGGACACACCATTCAACTGTGGCGTTCCAGGTGGAGTTAACTGTAGTACTATACCACAGCCTTTAAGGTGTTGATCAAACTCATTCGAAAGATATTCGCCACCACGATCCGAACGTAGTGCTTTAATCTTTCTATCCAGCTGGTTCTCAACCTTATTCTGGAATTCCTTGAACTTTTCAAAGGACTCACTTTTATGCTTCATTAAGTAGACATGTCCATATCTACTTAAATCGTCCGTGAAAGTTATAAAATATCTATAGCCATCTCTAGTGTTGATTGACATAGGTCCACACACATCTGTATGTATGAGTCCTAATAGGTCAGCAGCGCGCATTCCAACACCGTTGAAGGAAATTCGAGTCATTTTGCCTATGAGACATGATTCACACGTGCCAAATGATTCATAATCAAATGGAGAGATAGTCCCCTTATCAATGAGCTTCTTCACGCGTTTCTCATTTATGTGTCCCATACGACAATGCCATAAATAGGTTTGATCTTTGTCACCAACCTTTGCTTTCTTACTATTCATATGCATAACATCTGTGCTTTGATCTAAAACATAAATTCCGTTTATGAAAACTGCTTTGCCATAAATCATTTCGTTTAACGAGAAAATACAGCTATTATCCCTTATTACAAAACAAAAACCGTCTCTAACAAGTACGGAAACAGAAATAATGTTTTTAGATAAACTGGGTACATAGTAGCAGTTATTCAGCAATAACTCAAATCCACGCGGGAGCTGGATCACATATGTCCCCACTGAAACGGCAGCAACTTTAGCTCCATTCCCCACTCGTAGGTCCACATCACCCTTTGCGAGAGTTTTGATGTTTCTTAGACCCTGCAAATGATTACACAGATGAGAACCACAACCAGTATCTAATACCCAAGTTCCGAAACTTGCATGGCTAATCTCAATCATATGAATAAAAGAAGGAGAAGACATACCAACAGGAGCAACACGGCCTGCTTTGATGTCCTCACGGTACACGGGGCAGTTCCTCCTCCAATGCCCAATCTTGTGGCAATGGTGGCACTCCACGCTACCTTCATCACTCTTTGTCTTGCCTTGTGAGCTACCGCTAGACTCACCAGGCCCACTCTTGATTTGTCCCGGCTTTTTGAACTTCGGCTTTCCTACCATTAGTTTAGCCTGTGCCTTGCCCTTACCCTTGCCCTTGTTTGCAATCATGAGAACGTCTTGTTTCACGCTCCCACTCAATTTCAGATCACTCTCGGTCTGAACAAGAAGTGAGTGGAGCTGATGAAGACTCTTATTCATGTCATTCATGTAGTAATTGGCCCTAAAAAGGGCATACCCATCATGAAGTGAATGAAGAATGCGATCAATAATAATCTTCTCATCTATTTTGCAACCAAGTGCCTCCAGTTTCTCGACATTCTCAATCATATTGAGAATGTGTGGGCTAACAGCTTGCCCCTTCTGGAGTTTTGCTTCAAAGAAGCGACAGGTATGCTCATTGCTAACAATCCTCGGAGCTTTCGAGAACTCGTTAGAGAGCGTGGTGAAAATCTTATTCGCACCATGGGCAATGAATCGCCTTTGCAAATTTGATTCCATTGAAAAGATGAGTACGTTCTTTATCGCACCCGCCTCCATTACGAAATCACTATAAGCAAGTGATGCATTGGCTCCTGCATCGGGGCCTGGGTTAGTCGGTAGTGGCTCAGTCAAGTACTTGAGCTTACCGTCAGCAATGACAGCATTCCGTAATGCCGCCTCCCAATCTGCGAAGTTGGACCCGTTATTCTTCAGTCGTGTAGACTGATTCATATTGTCCATGAAGATCTTAAGCCAGGTCTCACGTCCGAGCGTGGCACTTGGCATTGGGTCATCAGCATGGCCAGCCATTTGTTATAGCAGTTATATCTGTATATAACGAGTTTGAAAACTGAAAGTAAAACAAAATATGATAAGTATTCAACGTTTTAATTTAAGTCGAATGCAAAAAACTGTTTTAATGCGTGACTATGCATTTATACAATTGACCTCCCTCAAGAATTATATAAATGATGCCGAGACTCAATTTCTGTAAATTGATAAGCCAACCTCTTGGCTAATTCTACCTTTAGAATTCTCGGTCGATAAATTTCTGTAAATTCTATCTTTAGTCCATCATAATCACGAGATATTACTCATACTACAATGTTGAGATAAAATAGGTCAACACTCACTACTTACCCAACGTAGAAGGGGTCATATTATGACTTCCGACGAAGAAGGGGTTCATAGTAGCTTTTCCTATAAAGACTAGTCTCAATTTTATTTATAGGGGAAGGTCCCATTATCTTAACTTTAATTCATTTAAGTGAACGAATGTTTAGCAACTCGATAATGATTTAAACTAAGGTGATGGCCCTAAAGACGAGTGACATCCGTATGTCCATGATATAAACATTCAATCTATATGAATCATTTTTCATGCAATCTTAGGTGGTTTGTTTAGGCGGAATATGATGCAATTTATTCTAGCATGTGAATAAGTAACGAGAAAAAATAAGAAAAACGCAAAATAAAGCACCTAGTGTGGCCTAACTACCAAAATGAACAAAATACAAGTTGGAATCCTCCTTGGACCCGAGTCTTGATGTTCCATCTTGGTCCATGAAGCGGGAGTGAGCTATCCGATCTCCGTCTCGATTCTTCTCAAAATACATTTAAAATTACAGATGTAAACCTATTTACATTCTAATTAAAAATAATAATGAAAATTAAAATTACAAAGCGGAGATACGAGATCTCATAATACATCCAAGACTATGTTTCCTTCATTACGAAAACATAATCTACTAAGGCCACACTAGTAAATTACAACCGATTGTACAAAATTGCGTAAAATAAACCATTCAAGCGTCATTCAACATAATAAAAACATCAACTAAAAATTAATCAAACAATGCAAAATTAAATTGATTAATTATCCAAACCACCATTCTAATCACGTGATAATTCCGTAATTAATCACGAGATATCATTCAACTCCAATGAAAATTCATAATTAATATGAATTACAACGATATTATTTTAAACCGCTTTAAAATAATATGGTATCAATGTGAACCGCTTCACAAAAAAAAAATTCCCGGTACGGTTACTGTTCACCGTCAGGAAAAACGAAATTTTTTTTTTTTTTTTTTTTTTTTTATAAATAACTGTCACGGTTTTTTAGAAAAACTGAAAAAAACGGAAAACAGCACTGCAGGCTGAGAAAAAGACGAATTTTTTTTTTTTTTTTTTTTTTTTTTTTTTTTACAGTAGCCGAAACAGTGGCAAAAAAAAAATTGAACGGATGAAAAATCGATTTTGCTTATATGAACTAGATCGGTACAAACTAGCAATATCTAATCATTATTAAACATTGATACCGAAAATATGAAGCACAAATTGATGTTCATCAACAATCAAACCAAATCCATTCAGGTTTTAATTCAATCAGTATTGAATCCAAAACATCTACAAATTCTCATATTATCATCTTAACCTATTAAAATAATAATACAAGAATCGAATGAAACAACAAAAAAAATCACATGGCGCAAAAAAAAAATTGCACCGAAAATTTTTTTTTATTAAAATTTATACAATTCAAATTTTTATGAAAATCATATAAAAAAAATTTCATAGCCCTAAGGCTCTGATACCACTTGTGGGATTCGTATCCGTATACAACCATTTAAAACGACAGGATTATAATGAAATTTACTTATATGATTAATAGTCATAAACAAAATTGCATAAGATGAAGGGATTAAGAAATAACCTTTAGTCCTTGCGATGAAGGCCTAAGAAAAAATACCAAAATAGGTATTCTCCTAATCAAAACACCCTAGATGGAACAAGATATGCCTTGAGATTGCTAGAACACTTGAGAAATCGTTTTCTCTCTTTTTGTGAATTATGTGATGGTGGAGGCTCAACTTGTGATTAGGGTTCATCAAGATCTTTCAATTAGGGAAACCAATTCCATTATATAATCCCCTATCACAAGGTATCCTAGTGTAATTAGGAAAGGTATTTTCTTTCCTAAAAACCCTCCATATGGCCGAAATTTTAGAGTATAATAATACTTTTTTTCGGTTCATATTTAGCTTTTAATATATTGCAATTAATATCCGTATATTATTAATTATAAATATCCGTATATTTACAATTTTACTAATTCAACATATCAGATTATATTTAATTTAGCTTGCAATATATATGACAATTAAATATAACCTTTTATATTTAATCGCGAATTATTGTTAATTCGGCTAAACAACATTATTTAATCTGTATTAAATAATTTTCTATCATCACATTGACTAACCGTTTAGTCAAAAACACTGACTAACCTTTTAGTCATATTATAAGGCATCAATATAATTATTTTCTCAAATAATCATATCTCTCGAACACATCCAATAGGTGTGACTTTTAGGGACCAGTTGATTACCTCCATCAGTATGACAATAACGTCAAACTTATCTAGCAAGCCAACCGTTATTGATAAACGTTAATCAACTGATTATTATACGAAGTATACCCTGTGAACCTACAGAGATTTATTTATGTTATTGCACTAACTGTGGAGGACACTGGCTCCAACAACATGGTGATGATTGTTGCTCTTGTTTACACTCTTTAGTTACCAATTGAAAGTGACATAACAAGTAGAATATAATCATCACTTATACTACAACACTCCACCTTAATGCATGTGATTAAAATGAGCAAAATGAGAGCCTTGTGATGCTCATATGGACCGGCCATATTGCTTTTATAAGGGCAATATGGTTGTTCATTTTGTTTTGTTCATTCATGCTTGTTTTTCATACTTCTCTCAAAAATCATCTTCTCTGTAAAAACTCTCAAATACTAATATTTACTAAGTATTACTAGTGTAGTAATATATTCTAATATTAGTAGTATAATATCTATCTTATTATCTAGTTAATAATAAGGGTAGATTATTTGGGTTCATCTTGGTGCAACTTAGAGGACATCTTCTACTTTGGAGATTACTTGTGTTCATCCATATTTGTAGCTCAAGAACAACAAGAAGGAGTTCTTGTTGTGCCCTTATATTTTCCAAATCAATGTGAGGAAATTTCCTCTCTTATATAAATGTCTTTATATTTGCATGAATGTTACATAGATCATTAAATACTAAATTAACAAGTAATTTAGCAACTAATTAGAGGAGTCTAATTAAGGTCTATGGACTTTCACAGCCAGCTAGCCACGCATAAGCTGGCCACTACTCGAGGACTGGCACCACCGAAAGCTATTAAGGCTGCTAGTCAGCCACCTATTGTGGAGTCCCTCGGGCCACTACAAGGGATAAGGGAGGTACAATTCGTTTCTAATATTCACCGGAACCGGTTATCTTATCTACTTGACTCCCCCATCCATTTGAGTCGTTTTTTGCACCGTCCCGACCTAAAGGAGCTAGGTTTATTATCTGATGTTTGTTTGTTGCTTAACGGGACGGGCATGTCGGGTTTGGCCTCAATGAGGGAGTATAAATATCGAGTACCTACGCTCGAGTTTTTCAGCTCTTATACTTTTGAGTCCGATATGTATGCTACTTCACCGACTAGCGCTTGTATTCACTTCCGCCTCTTTAATGAGTCACATTCGTGGATCTTAGCTCGGTTTGGGGAACTTTTAGGTCTTTCGAGTGACGGTCTTTTAGCAGCTCCTAGGAAGCTGTTGACCCAGGTCTGGACCGCCCTATCACACACACCCTACGGCACTCGTAGGGTGGCCCACGTTCACCACCCCGCGCTGCGCTATTTTCTGCGACTTTTAGGAGAGTCGAGCTTTGCTAGGCTAGAACCCAACAACATTACCAACACTGAGTTAGCCATTCTTGCGGGATCGCTGAATGTTGATATCGGTACCCAATTTGTCCTGAACATCGCTTACTTAGTGGCCCTTCATTGGAAGAAGTTGGAGTCTAGGGTGTCTAGCGCCGAAGTCTGTGGCGGTCTGGTAAGTAGGATAGGCCGCCACCTTTTTTCAGACTTCCCTAGGACTCACCAGCGCATAGGACCAAGAGTCGATTTAGATATACCGGTTATGATTGGGTTTACTTGGATGACGGGCACTGAGCGTCGGGTGTGGAAGATATGTGGTTCCACATCCGTCGTCTTACCTTGCCCTACATTGCCTTCTCTTTCACCTCTCACTACTGCGAGAGGGGTGAAACCCCCTCCCCCTGTTTACCACCTACCTTTCACCACTATACCTTCCTCTTCCACTAAGAAGAGAAATAGAGCTTCCCCTCAGGGGGAAGTAGGAGAGACGTCGGGTTCTCAACAGGTGGGGCCGACCACTGTCACACCCCCACCTGTCACCACTCCACCTCCTGAGTCGGTTTTCCCGGCTAATTTTGTTTGTCTTCCCCTGTTTGAGACGCCTGAGGTCATGGAGCAAGGGCGTCGTGATGCTTTGCTACTTGAGATGCGCATGGATATTGCACTGATGCGACGGGATCAGGCCTTGGCCTTGTTCCCTATCTATGAGGACCACATCCGCAGAGGGCGTCCTATTCCAGCTGGATTGCCTCATCCCTCGTTCTACAGATACATAGAGGGTGGGGATCCTTCACCATCTTCTTCTTCCTCTTCTTCTAGAGAGGAAGAGGTTGAGACGCCGGCACAGAGGGCCATGCGGGAGCGTGAGAAATTGGCAGCTAGGAGGATAGCTCAGGAGGAGGAGAGGGACCCGACATGTAGGGTAGAGGAGGAGGAGACGGATGGGAGTAGGTGATGTTAGCTCCACAGTTTCATGCTAGTTTGGGGAAGCTTGGTTTTGTGAGTTTTTCTGTTCCTTTTGTTTTTCCATTCTCTATATATATTTCATTTCTTAGGAACATGAATTAGGTTGTTTTTTTTTCCCTTTCCCTTCTATGTTGTTGTGCTATAGCCAATGAGGACATTGTCTGTTTTGGTTTGGGGAAGTGTTTTATATCCTTTTGCGTCTACATTTGCATTTGTATTGCATTCACGTTTACAATTCATGTTAATTAGAAAAATTTGAAAAAATCAAAAATATCACGTTTATTTTTGCATATAGTTGAGTCGAAGTGGAGCCTTGTTCATGATGAAATCGCACTACAAGTCTATTTTATGCTATTCTTTGCACCGTTTTAGAGTTACTTAGTAAAATTGAAATAGTGAACTATTGAATTTTGTCTTGGAATTTAATTTTGGCTAGTAGACTTGACTCGACCTTTTGGCAAACTACTTATATATTCTGAGATTTTAGAGCCCATAACTGGTGACATCCATGACCAGTTCATCTAGGAATGAGAGTAGTTACTCCCCACATCTCGTGTCATTTGCTTGTATATGAATTTTGATTTCTTATTGCCTGCACGCATTGGGTTTGTGGTCGGTATTACGGGTTTTGAGAATATTTGCATCTCCCTTTTCCTCATTTTACCCCATTAACTCCACATAAAGCCATATCTGCCTGTTGCCCTTAACTACATCCTAAACTAAGCCTACCTTTGCCGAGCTAGTTTAGTAGTCGAGGTATATTACGTCTTTGTGTTTTTTTTTCGCTCATTGATTGGAGGAGGAGGGAAGTAACAAGAGTAATGTCCAAGGGGAGGAGACGTTAGATGATAAAGAAGCACTTAGATAGAAGGAAGAGAGCATGATACATTAAGGACGAGAGAAATCATCGATGAGGAAGAAATACACTTCAATTAGGCTTGTCAATCTTCAATCTTCGGTAGCGGATACTTCTTCTAGGTAACGCATGATCCTCCTCAAGACGGTAGATACAAACAAACATAACATCGCTCAACACAATCAACAAACAAGTTAGAACCTAACAAACATCAAGTACACCAAAGACTACCAACTTAGGTCCTTAATTAAGTCTACCCATCTCTCATTTATTATTTCAAGGTCAAGTAATTTAAGTTTAATTAGGGTTCACGTATGTGCGTCGGGAGCGATAAAGCTCTGATAACAACTGTGACAACCATCGCGAATGCGGAAATAAAACATAACAAGCATGCGATTTATATAGCGGAAAATACGGTGTTATTAAAACTTTTTACATGCAAGATAGAAATACGAGGAATGTCAAATAAATACAAACAAAAATAGAATATACTACAAAGAGACGAAGTCTCTCAAAATGCTATCCAACATCAAAGTTATTAGCAACTAGCTAAACAACGTCTAGAGGTGATTCATCCAGGCCAACGCCCGTAAGTTCACACCCGAACCCAAAATACCACAAGCAAAAAGCCATCCAAATCAAGCAACCTGTTCATCCATGAATAACATGAACGTCACAGTCAGTGGGGAGTAACTACGGGTTCTCCCTGCCATATCACATTAAACGTACATAAACGGAAATACAAAAGTAGAAGCATGCATATATAAATATACATGTGAAATACGAGAAGGATAAATAGGCGGTTCAATATGTAAAGATATCGGTACATGAAGTACAAAACCGTAACCATTATATTATAGACAAACTCGGGGAAGACACCCTTAGGCAACTACATACTCGCTAGGGCTTGCATCTCACCGTTAGCGGCATATACTTGATAAAATAGAACTCGACATATGAACTGTACGCATCAGATTATAAGTAGACTCGGGAAAGACACTCTTAGGCAACCATATACACTCACTAGGGCTTGCATCTCACCGTTAGCGGTATAAGTTTGATAAGATTGAGACTCGACAACCAAACCAGGACAAGTCATGCGATGATCACAAATAATCCATCATATTATCATCCATTCAAACATACAGTATATTGACGACCTCTCTCACGGTAGATGAAACGCACTAGCACCGTGTACATGGCAAGAATGATTAAAATCGCATCCACGGGATGACATTTCCTTGAACGCATACACGATGACATTTCGTATATGTAGACTAATTTCCTCCTGGTAGGACGACGATAATAATACGGTCCTAGTCTAAACCTTGCCAGACTCTCGGAATAAACGTGTTCCGATTTGACAAGCGATGACATTTTGCATCCAAGACTCGGTCAATCATAGAAGCCGAGTACCCCAAATTCGGTCGATAATTCACGAAAGAGGCGGAAAAGAGCACAAGCATAATAATAAGCGGTACGCTACATGCCAATGACACCACCTCGCAAGTATACAACATTTGACGGCCGCGTCGATCAACGCAAAGCGTTCGCCTCCCAACAACGTCGTCATATGCCCACTAACACATGCAATTAAGCAGTAAGGATACATCCCCGTTTCGACATTCCAGCCTTACGAACGTGGAGGTAGGCAAGGGAATGAGAGTACAAAGCACATTACAAAATAGTGCTCAAACCGTAACATTTGTAAAAACTGACTCAAAGTGGGACATACCAAAAACCGTCACAAAACATGCGATACAAGCGAATGGAATATCATATATTCGAAACATTAATATTATAAGTCATTACGTAAATTTATACGATAAACAAACCATGCGAACTATTATAAATTAAGAGTTTAGAAATTATATGGAAATGGCTCCAGCAGGTTGCCGGCCGGTCACCCGGCTGGCGCCTCATGCTTAGCTAAAAAACAAAAAAAATATGCAGCGTGTTTGATGCGTGTATTTTTTATAGACTTTCTAGTTCATTTATGCACGCATTTCTATGTCATTTAGGTGATATTATATCGCCATATGCCCCTATTTGGCTACTTTGTACTTTCATTACCATTTTGTAGGTACAAACTGTGTAGTAGCGGAAACCGAGCCAAAACAGTCCACTTTGCATGCATTTAGGAGAATGGAAGGATCGAAACAAGAACTCTTGCATGGGGAAGCGTGAAACCGTTCATAATGAAGCCCAAGTCATGACTCACACTACGTATTATGCCAGAAGACCTCGATCGACTATGCATTTGGTCGATCGAGGTGAGTTGAAATCAGAAGAACTCGATCGAGCTACATCCTTTGCTCGATCGAGTAGGAGCCGTTTACCAGTTGGTCGATCGAGAAGATCAAGTGCTCGATCGACTGATTTTCATGAATAAAAGCCTCGATCGAAGGGTTATTTCCCTCGATCGAGTGGATCCTATCACGGGCTGCAAGTCCATAGCTTAATTAGGGTTAGAGTCGTGTTAGACACTATATATGACTCTTATTTACGTCATTATTATTATTATTCAGTTTCTATTATTCAGAACTTATCAGCAGTAATTAGCAGACATTAATCTTTCATTAGTTTCTGAACTTTTAATCTTTGGTTTTCATTCGGGTTTATTCGACGTGGATTGTTCTTTACGCTGGATTGCTAAGATTGTAAACGATTTCTCTCTTTTACTCTTACCTTTATCTTAATTTTAATTACTACTTACTCTACTTAACTGCTTTGTTGTTATTGTTTATGCTTGTTAATTACGATTTTATTATGTCTATCGTCATATGTTCAATCGTCTTTGTTAGCATAGTTAATAGCATGAGTAGCTAATTTTCTTGTATGTTGGGATGAGGGAAACTGTAGTAGAGGCATGTTAGGATAGAATATTTTAGTTAGTCTTGAATATGAGAATCAGTCTAAGCAATTTCATTGAGGTTTAGTCGATTGAGTATACGCAGGAGACTAGGCTAGGTAGTTAACCCCGACCTGGATCGAGAGATTGGAAGGGAAGGCTTGCTTAGAATTGATAGGTGACTCCTAAGAGGACGAGAGTTAATTAGGAAAATCCCTAGGGTGGTTTGAGACTGAGAGGAGAAAACTATTGCCCTTCTCATTGATAGATTGACTGACTTAGTTGACCCATAGATGCCGATACTGCAGTAACCGAATCCTGGCATATTTCTCTCTTTATCTGATTTATTCGTATTTATTTCTCCCTTTATTTCTTTTTTCCTTTAATCTTATTTAGTTTAGTTAAAACCAATTTTCAAAACCCCCAGATTGTTTCTTGCAGATTTAGATTTTAGTTAATTAGTTTCCTCCCTGTGGAGATCGACCCTACTTCCGCTATCTTATTAGTTAGTTGACTTAGGTTTTATTTTTGGTGTATAACGACCACATCAGTGTTCCCAGCCGGTCAGGGGGCCGGCGGCTGGGCACCCGGCTGGGATCACACATACACAAAATGCAACTTTCAACACTGATGTGTTCCCAGCCTGTCAGGGGACTGGCGGCCGGTCACCTGGCTGGGAACCCCAGTTCACCCGTGAGCCTTCAATACACATTCAATCATTTTCAATTCTCATATTTAACTTCTATCAACTATCAACAATCAATAATCATCATCAACTAACAACAATCATCATCAATAACACAATTCCTAAGCTTAATAATCGTACTCTAAATACGAATTCTAACATAGAAAACACGTAAATGATATCAAGTAACCCTTCACCGTTACCTTTTCGCGTCTTTAATCGATTTGTAATCCTTCCTCCACTAGATAGTAACCTTTGTCGGGGTCTAGAAAGTCTCCACCTACAATTAGATAATAAAAGATGAATATAATTCACCTTTGAGAAAGACGGATAAAATTGAAAAGCGAGAAAGACGGTAATTTTATTACCAATACGGATAGAGGACGATGAGTGGGAAAGAATAAGACGAACCTAGTTGAATTTGAGCGAGAATTGAATGCGTAGTGACGATTCTAAACTTGGAAGAATATGGAGGCTAGGTTTTGGGGTTTACTTGGTGAGGAAGAAAAAGATTGAGTTGTGAGGGAGTTAGGGTTATGAGGGAGTATATGAAGGAGTAAGTGGAAAACTTGAGAAAAAGCCCAAAAACGTCTTAAGACGCAACTTACTCGGAATCTCGCGTAAAGTCCGAAAACGAACTCGGATTTTCTAAAATAGACACTGGAAATTAAATTCTAGACTAAAACTAATATTCGCAAAGTATCCGTATAATATTTTTACTATAAAAATAGGGTACATTTGCGGGTGTTACAGTATGTCTTTCTGTCTTATGGCTAGCGAGCTTATATACGTAGGTTTAATGGCCTTAAAACGACACGCAGAATCCTTTGGTTAGTAGACTTGGGGTATACTGTGACTTTCGCCTTGTCCAAACCTCACTCAAAGTGGGGGATTTGTAGAGACCCGTATTAGTTGATGATAGGACAATATGTAGTATCGTCTCGACGCCGTCTATTTATGAAGATTCATTTTATGATATAAATGAGAGTTAATTGATTTTTTTTCGTTTAAATAAATTTTAAATGATCTATTTCAAGTTAATTTTAAAGCTTTGAATTAATTTTTAATAAATATATTTTAGTTTATTTTAACCCGAAGGGTTTTATTTCATTTAGAAGTCACTTTCGAGTTTCGTTTATTAATCATTTGTATTTGTATTAAATTAAATTTGAAATAAATTAAAGTTATTATTTTTAAAAATTACATCTTGATTTAGTATGTCTGAATTGGAAAGTCGATTTTAAGTTTTATTTATCGTTTTACGTTTCATTCAAAACTATGTTTTAAAAGAGATTTTTAACTCGATTTGGTAATCGTGTTTGAGCCCTTTCTGCTGAGTCTTAACCTCGTTACCCATAACAACCGACACATTCAGCTTGTAACCTATATTTCACAATACGATCCTACCATAATTCGTGCCTATAGGACTACCCTAACCCATCCAAAAAAACCAACCCAAGCATCCCACACATCCATTTCGCACCCCTGTTTTCATTCGCCTATAAATTCTCCCAAACTCACTCAAATCACCACAAGCCCACTTGCCCATGAACCCTTAACCATAACCTCATATCCTTACTCATATTCCTAGCCTTGAACCCAAAGATAACCCCACAGAGAGCCCTAGAAGGCCGAGCGAACGCAGAGCCAATAGAAAAGAGCCCAACTGCCTTCTTCCCACTTTAACCCTATTTCTACTCCTATAAAACACTCCCTCGGATCTATTAACAACCCTTAGCACCTAAAAAAAACATTTTATCAATATACCTGCAGATGCTAGACCAAATAAATGCTTGAAATAGCCTTAAACCGTCAAGAAACAGTGAGCAGAACTGCTTTCTTTCGTGTGTGGCAGTCCCACTTTAAATCCATTTTTGTCCCAATTGCAACATCTAAAAGTAGCAAACAATAAAACTTTAGATAACTACACATTCCCCTCTTTCCCGGACATCATTTGGATCGAAAAACCATCAAGTAACGAAGTCACAAATCGAATACAGAACTGCCTGTTGTGAAGCAATTAAAACGCAAATACAACTTTAAAAACCGTCGAAGACGTACCCTTTCTCGTTCGAAATATAAATTTACAAATCATACAAGACTCCTAAATGGCGTTCCGATTTACATGTACGTTAAGGGTGTAACACTCCCATCTACCAAAGTGCCTTACCAAGGCATACCTTAGCAAATGGGAGTGCTACCATCTCGGTTGCCCGGGGTAGAACATACCAAATAGACAATAACGAAACAACATTTATTTATATACGTAAATTTTAGACTGAAAAAATTAATAAATAAAATCCAAATTAATACAATGATCAAAATCCAAATACTGAACTCTACTAAATATCTCGACATCTAAAACACAAAAGAAGCAAATCGACTCATCATCGTGTAGCGACCCACGTGAACCCCAAATTATGCTCAAAGGATTACCTATTAAACTCCTGCTCACCATTCCCTAATAGATCACATAAGTTTTGAAAAAAATACAGGGTTAGTACAATTATACATTTATCAAAATCAACACCATTAACAGTACAATGTCATCATAGATCATCAACATTTCCAAACTTCGGTAACCAACACGAATCTCATTGAAACAAGCGTAACCCGACTCATTAATGTGCACATCCCTCTTGTGAAAGTCACAAGAAGTGAAACCTTGGGTGGAACCATTTCCCGAACATGGTCCACAATCTCAATTACAATCATCATAATCAACATCATAACCATCATCTTAATCAACATCATATTCAGCATCATAATCAACATCATAACCATCATCATAATCAACATCATAACTGTCGTCAACAATCAACATCATATTCATCAACAATATACAACTATACTAAGTAAGGAAACCCTACCGCAAAAGCAATTTGAATAGATAAGATCACACAAGGCTAGAATAGCTCATTTACGAAGTACCTTCCTAATAATCCGTACAATACATCTAATATTAATAACTAATCATAATCACCCTAATCCCCACCATAACTCATATTAGGGTTCTAACAACTCTACCCAATAATACAATTTAAGTTGGGATTAAAGACTTGCGATGAGATCGACGCATTAAATGTTCATGAACTAGCAGAAAGGATGATCTTGAAGCTTGGAAGTGAGATTAATATGATTAAGAGTAATTAGAGAATGTTTTAGGGTTAATAGAAATTATTAGAAACTCACAACTCACCATACAATCCAATAACAAAATTAAAAAGAAACCAACACACAATCTCTATCAAACAGATCTAATAAGACCAATAATGAGACAAAAAACTTACCAAATCCGATTTAAAATCATAAAACTTTTAACACGATCATCTCCTACCCCCCTTTAAAGAGTAAGGTTACGTCGCTGTAACCAAACATACCTGATCAAAGAGATGCGGATAACGCTCCCTCCTTATTTTCCCTCCTAATTCTTTATCTTGCTCATTTTTCGAGCCGATATCTCCGTTGGCATTTCCACATAAGTGACTGCCTCATCGAACAATAGTCCCCGCCACAAGAACATGCGTGATGGGTCACTAACGTACTTATGGAACTGCGATAGATGGAATACATTGTAAACCCGCTTAAGAGCAGGTGGTAATGCTAACTGCTAGGCCACCTCTCCAATACGATCCAAGATCTCATAAGGACCAATAAATTTCTGGCTCAACTTGCCCTTCATGCCAAACCTCAGTACACCCCGCATTAGGGTGACACTTTCAACAGAACCTTATCACCCACTTGAAACTCAATATCTCGACGATGTAGAACAACATAATTCTTTTGCCGATCCTGCACCGCTTTCATCTTCTGTAGACTTAACTAAACCTGTTCAATCATATCTTGAACCATCTGTGGTCCTAAAACCACAACTTCCAAGCTATCATCGTAAAACATCGGGCTCCTACACGTTCTCCCATACAATGCCTCAAAAGGTGTCATCCCAATACTCGCATAGTAACTGTTATTGTAAGAAAACTCGATCAAGTCCAACGTATCCTCTCAATTAGCAGTAAATAACATAATACAAGCTCGCAACATATCCTCTAAGATGTTAATCGTCCTCTCAGTCTGACCATCCGTCGCAGGATGAAAAGCTATGCTCATCTTTAAGGCCGTCCCCATCGACTCCTGCAACTCTTGCCAAAACCGAGAAATAAACCACGCATCACGATCCGAAACAATATCCTTTGGAAACCCATGCACCTTCACCACATTCTTCCCACTAGCCGTCGCTAGTTCAATCTTGGTCCTCATATCCTTCATATGAATGAAGTGAGCTGGCTTCCTTAACCTATCAACAATCACCCACATCATATTATTACCCTTATGAGTCCTCGATAATCCCACTAAATCCATCGATATCGGCTCCCATTTCCACTCCAGAATCTCAAGAAACTTAATCTTAACTTGCGGTCTTCGTTGCTCTCCCTTAATTTGCTAGCACGTCAAATGTCTAGGCATAAACTCTGCCACCTCCCTCTTCATCCCGGGCCACCAAAATGTCTTCTTCAGGTCTTTGTACAACCTATCCCCACCCGTATGTACCGTACAAGGCGAAGAATGAGCCTTGGTCATAATCAATTTCCTTAGCTCTACATCACTAGGCACACACCAGCACCTCTCAAGTATATCACTCCCACCTGCATTAAAAAAAAATCTAGGGGTAGCACCCTTCTCTACTCCTTTCTTCCAATGCAGAATGTTGCGATCAAGTAACTGCTTCCTTTCGGTACCATCATGTAACTCTGGCTCGAGAGTCAAATCACTAGCGCATCCCCCTCGCGAATCATATTATTGCCTATTTTGACTACCTCTTTCTTCATTCTCATCAAAGACAAAACCATACATAAAGAATGCATGCTCTTCCTACTCAATGCAACTGCCACCACATTAGCTTTCCCCTCGTGGTAGAAGATCTCCATAACATAATCACCAATCAAATTCATCCACCACCTTTGCCTCATATTCAACTCCTTTTGATTGTAAAGTATTTCAAGCTTTTGTGATCCGAAAACACCTTAAAGGTTGCTCCATAAAGGTAGTGCCTCCAAATCTTCAACCCGAATACGAATGCACCCAACTCCAAAGCATGAGTAGGATAATTCTCTTTGTATGATTTCAGCAGCCTCGATGCATAAGCTATCACCTTCCCATTCTACATCAAAATAAAACCCAAACCACATGAATACACCTCAAAATTCTCACTTACTTCTGGAAATGCTAAGACAAGAGCCGTGGTCAAACGCTTCTTTAATGATTGAGACACCATCGAATAGTTCTCATCCCAACGAAATTTGTTCTCCTTCCTCATCAATGTTGTCAAAGGTTTAACAATATTGAAAAAATCCTTAACGAAACTCCTGTAATACCTAGCTAAGCTCAGTAAGCTTCTTACCTCAGCCACATTCACTTGTGCCTCCTAGTTAGACACCGCCTCAATCTTACCTGGATCAACCATCATGCCCTCTTTCAAAATTATATACCCCAAAAACGGCACCTTCTAGATCCATAACGCACACTTGGATAATTTAGCATAATGTTGATTGTCCCTCAAAGTCTGCAGTACAATACTAAAATGATCCTCATGCCCATCCTTTGTCTTGGAATAGACTAGGATATCATCGATAAAGACCACCACAAAAGTGTCCAGAAATGGACTAAAGACCCAGTTCATAAGATCCATAAACACTGCTGGCGCGTTGATAAACCCAAATGGTAGCACCACATACTCATAATGACCATACCACGAACGGTATTTTCGGAATGTCATCGTCCTTCATCCTCAACTGATTGTAACCCGACCTCAAATTAATCTTCAAAAATACATCAGCTCCACTCAACTTGTGACAACCCTCGTGAATGCGGAAATATAAAACATACAAGCATGTGAAGTAAATTGCGGAAATACGGTATTTTAAAAACTTTTATACATGCAAGATAGATAAAACGAGGAGTGTCAAAATATTACAAACTAAGTACGGAATATAACAAAGAGACGGAGTCTCTCAAAATGTTAACAAAGAACAAGTGTTTAGCAAACTAGCTAAATAACGACTAGAGGTTAATCTTCCAGGGACAACGCCCGCTAGCTCACACCCGAACCCAAAATAGCATAAGCAAAAAGCCATCCATGCAAGCAACCTGTTCATTCATGAAAAACATGAACGCCACAATCAGGGGGGAGTAACTCCGGGTTCTCCCAGCCATATCACATTAAACGTACATAGAAGGAAATACAAAAGTAGAGCATGCATATATAGATATACATGTGAGATACGATAGGATAGATAGGCAATTCGATAAATTGAGAAGAACATAAGAGGTAGCAAGTCGAATCCATCATTTTAGACAGACTCGGGGAAGACACTCTTAGGCAACCGAATACGCTCACTAGGGCTTGCATCTCACCGTTAGCGGTATAAGTTTGATAAGATTGAGACTCGACAAACAAACCATGCCAAGTCATGCGATGATCACATTAAATCCATCATATTATCATCCATTCAAACATACCAATACATAGACGATGCCCGATCATGCAATGACCATGAATAATAAGTCATGAAATCACGCATTCAAGAACGACGACACAAAGACGACATCTCTCACAGTAAATGAAACGCACTAGCATCGTGTACATGGCAAGTATGATTAAAAGGCATCCACGAGATCACATTTCCCTGAACGCATACACGATCACATTTCGTATATGCAGACTAATTCCCTCCTGGTACGAACGATAATTAAACGGCTCCTAATCTAAACCAGGACAGATTCTCGGAATCACATTTTCTGATTCGACATGCGATAAACGTTTCGCATCCAAGACTTGGTCTTACAAAGAAAACGCCGAGTACCCCAAATTCGGTAGATCAATTCACGAAAGAGGCGGAAAAGAGCTCAAGCCTCATAACAAGCGGTACGCTACATGCAAATAACACCACCTCGCAAGTACACAACATTTGACGGCCGGGTCGATCAACGCATAGCGTTCAACTCCCAACAACGTCGTCGTATGCCCACTAACACATGCATTTAAGCAGTAGGATACCTCTCCGTTCCGACATTCCAGCCTTACTAACGGGAAGGTAGCCAAGGGAATGAGAGTACAAAGCACAAGACAAAATAGTGCTCAAACCGTATCATTTGTAAAAACCGACTCAAAGTGGAACATACCAAAAACCGTCACAAAACATGTTATACAAGCGAATGAAATATCATATATCCAAAACATGAATATTATAAGTCACTACGTAAAATTATACGATAAATGAACCGTCGGAAAAATTATAAATGAAATCGTAAATAAGAAATGCAATAACCTTCCAGCAGGTGCCAGCCGGTCAGTTGGACCGGCTGCCGGTCTACCGGCTCAGGCCAAAAGTCATACGAAAACCAACTTCAAAATGCAGTGTGTCCCAGCCGGTCAGGCTGACCGGCTGCCGGTCAACCCGCTGCCGGTCAACCGGCTGGGACCAAAGGGTCATTGGAAAAACAAAGGAAAATGAGGGGGTGTCTCAGCCGGTGGTCTGACCGGCTGCCGGTCGACCGGCTAAGACCCATGTCATATTTCAAAATTTCGTAAAAATGCAATAATATACAGCCAGTGCCCCAGCCGGTGGTCTGACCGGCTGCCGGTCGACCGGCTGGGGTCCATATGCACGAAAATTGCCAATTTCAACCAAGATCAACATTTGATAATTATCGACTATCATTCTAATTCATTAATTCTCATGTGAATACTCGATAAACAACATCCATCAACAATAATACAAGTTATAAGCATACTAACCATAATCTAAATACGGTTTCTATCCTAGAAATCACATAAAACACGTAAATGATACCGAGTAACCCTTCACCGTTACCTTTTTGCGTCTTTAAACGGTTTCTAAACCTTCCTAGTCTCCACCTACATACAATTAGATAATAAAAGATTAATATCATTCACCTTGAGAAAGACGGATAATTTAAAAAGCGAGAAAGACGGAAATTTTATTACCAATACGGATAGAGGATGCTAAGAGGGGAAGAATAAGACGAACTTACGCGAGTTCCGACAAGAAACGAGGAAGCTACGATGATTCAAAGATTGGATCAAAGAGGGAGGCAAGGTTTTTGGTTTGCTTAAGGAAGAAGTAATGTGAAATGTGTTTGTGTGAAAAATAGGTTAAGTGTAGTATGATATGTATAAAGAAAAAGTCAACAAAAGTCAAAGACGGCTCAAGACGGGTTTTTCTTGAAATCTCGCGGAAATTCCAATTACGAACTCGGAAATTCTAAATTCGACTCGGAACATAAAATTCTAAATTAAAACTTAAATTTGCTGAAAAGTATCCGTAAAATATTTTCACTAGAAAAAATAGTGTACATTTGCGGGTGTTACACAACTGGTCAAATAAGTCATCAATTCTCAGCAACGGGTATCTATTCTTAAAGGTAACATGGTTCACTTCGCGGTTCACATCCTTCTTCTTCACAAAAAAAACTGGTGCGCCCCACGGTGACACACTCGGTCTGATATACCCTTATCTAATAACTCATTCAGCTGCTTCTTCAACTCTTTAAGCTCTTTAATCCCCATACGGCACGAGGCCTTAGAGATAGGACATGTCCCCGGCTTCAACTCGAGGCTAAAGTCAATATCCCTCTTTGGAAGTAAATCTGGTATCTCATTCGTAAAGAAATCCTCGAACTCATTTATACTAGATGTTAATGGCTTCTCCATTTGAGTATCCCTTACATGACACAGAATCATCAGATACCCCTTCCTCAAATAAGACTTCAAGGATATAACTGCAATAATCTTTACCTTCGGCTTCACCACAAAGCCTCGGCAGGACACTCTAATACTCTTAGGACCCCTTAATGACACCTTTTTCTCATGACAATCAATGCTCGCCTTGTACTTACTCAACCACTCCATCCCGACAATAACTTCAAACCTGTCTACAGGAAACTCAAAAAAGCCAACAAGAAAAATCAACTTTCACCACTGATGTGGTCGTTATACACCAAAAATAAAACCTAAGTCTACTAACTAAGAAGATAGCGGAAGTAGGGTCGATCTCCACAGGGAGGAAACTAATTAACTGAAATCTAAATCTGCAAGTAACAATCTGGGGATTTTGAAAAGGTTTTAACTAACTAAATAAGATTAAAGGACAGAGAATTAAAGGAATAAATAAATACGAAATAAATCAGATAAAGAGAGAAATCTGCTAGGATTCGGTCTACTGCAGTATCGGCATCTACGGGTCAACTAAGTCAGTCAATCTTATTAATGAGAAGAGCAATGGTTTTCTCCTCTCGGTCTCAAACCGCCCTAGAGATTTTCCTAATTAACTCTCGTCCTCTTAGGAGTCACCTATCAATTCTAAGCAAGCCTTCCCTTCCAATCTCTCGATCCAGGTCGGGGTTAACTACCTAGTCTAGTCTCCTGCGTGCACTCATTCGACTAAACCTCAATTAAATTGCAAAAATCGATTCTCAAGACTAGCTAAACTAATCTATCCTAACATGCCTTTACTACAGTTTCCCTCATCCCAACATACAAGAGAATTAGCTACTCATGTTATGAACGATGCTAACTAAGATGATTAAACATATGACATAAGACATAATAAAACCGTAATTAACAAGCATGAACAATAACGCAGCAGTAATTAAGAAAGAGAAACAGTAATTAAGACTAAGATTAAGAAAGAGAGAAAAGAAGAAAGGAGTTTACAATCTTAGCAAATCCGGCGTAAAGAACAACTCCACGTCGATACACCCGAATGCAAACCAAAGATTAAAAGTTCAGATAACTAAGGAAGATTAAAGCTAATAATTCCGAACCCTAAGGGTTCAGAATCCTAATGATTCTGAATCTGAATAATTAAAACTGACGACAAATAAGAGTTTATATAGGCATAACACGACTCTTAAACCTAATTAAGCTATGGAATTAAGGCCCATGATAGATTCTACTCGATCGAGTAACAATTCTACTCGATCGAGGACTTTATTCTAGGAAATCACTCGATCGAGTAACAATTCTACTCGATCGAGCAACTTTTCAGCAGCTACTTACTCGATCGAGCACAGGACAGCTCGATCGAGGTCTTTTCTCTTCCACGCTCCTCGATCGACCAAATATATAATCGATCGAGGTCTTTTGGCCTCGTGCAATGTTGGACATGGCTTTGGACTTGAATGCTAGCGGTTTCACGCTTTCCCATGCAAGTGCTTATGTTCCGTTCCTTCCATTCTCCTAAATGCATGCAAAGTGGACTGTTTCGGCTCGGTTTCCGCTACTACGCAGCTTGTACCTACAAAATAGTAATGAAAGTACAAAGTAGCCAAATAGGGGCATATGGTGACATAATATCACCTAAATGACATAGAAATGCGTGCATATATGAACTAGAAAGTCTATATAAAATACACGCATCAAACTTCCCCAAACTAAACCTTTGCTTGTCCTCAAGCAAACTAAATGCAGCTATATGGAACAAAATAAACCTAAGGGAATGGAGCAAGTCTCAGAGCTAGCTACAAGTCAATACTAAACAGTTTAATGCACTCATTCAATCATTACAAAGCTTAATACGAAAGTGAACGAATTTGTACAATCTTGGAAATAAATTAGACTTTCGACCTTGCAAGACTTAACCAAGTTCGGACTCTCACGGGTCACTCTTCTCTCAACAAACAAATGGTAAGTAAATATGCATAAGAAAGAGAGAAGAAAATATAGTCACTCACCTAGACTACGACCGACACAACATGCATTGCTAACTAATATGAAAGATGATTCAAGCACCGTACACACGCATAACCACCGTTCAAGGACAATCACGTGCCGAACATTTGCAAAAATATGGATATGTGAGGCTAATTGGTAAGAAGGGGCAAAATAATTAATGGAAATGTGAGGGTAAATAGCCAAGCTAGTTCCTAACAAGACCACAATAGAACTCGTTCCATCTTCCAACAATCAAAAATTAAGCTCGATGCCTTAACAAATCTAGGCATAAACAACACAAATCCCAAACAACACCTCAACAAAATAATGATACGCATAGGAGGTGTAGATACCAGAAACTTCAGCCAAATTTTTTTCCAATATATATTTTTTCATTTTTTCTTTCTTTTCTTTTTTTTTCTTTTTCTTTCTCTTGGCTGTCTGAGGAAAACCACTCGATCGAGTATAATGAGTCACTCGATCGAGTGCAACAACTAACAAAATCTGCTCGATCGAGCTGAAATCTACTCGATCGAGTCACTCTTAAACACTTCTCTTCTTTTTCTCACAAAAACCCACTCCAATCAATGAAACGAGCCAAAAACTGACACAACGGTAGAATATACCTCGACTACTAAACTAGCTCGGCAAAGGTAGGCTTAGTTTGGAATGTAGTTAAGGGCAACATGCAGATATGGCTTTATGTGGAGTTAATGGGGTAAAATGAGGAAAAGGGAGATGCAAATATTCTCAAAACACGTAATACCGACCACAAACCCAATGCGTGCAGGCAATAAGAAATCAAAATTCATATACCAGCAAATGACACGAGATGTGGGGAGTAACTACTCTCATTCCTAGATGAACTGGTCATGGATGTCACCAGTTATAGGCTCTAAAATCTCAGAATATATAAGTAGTTTGCCAAAAATGTTGAGTCAAGTCTAATAATCAAATTTAAATTCCAAGACAAAATTCAATAGTTCACTATTTCGATTTTACTACGTAAATCAAGAAAGGTGCAAAGAATAGTAGAAAATAAACTTGTAGTGCGATTTCATCATGAACAAGACTCCAATCCGACTCAACTAAATGCAAAAATAAACGTGATATTTTTGATTTTTTCAAATTTTTTCTAATTAACATGAATTGTAAACGTGAATGCAATACAAATGCAAATGCAGACGCAAAAGGATGTAAAACACTTCCCCAAACCAAAACAGACAATGTCCTCATTGGCTATAGCACAAAAGCATATAAGGGAAAGGCAAAAAACAACCTAATACATGTTCCTAATGAATGAAATATATATGAAGAATGGAAAAACAAAAGGAACAGAAACAACTCACAAAACAAAGCTTCCCCAAACCAGCATCAAACTGGGGAGCTAACATCACCGTCTCCCATCAGTTGCCTCTGCCCACAATTAATTTGGATACTAACACGAATTGCAGGTAAGATTATGCAGAAAAATCGAAAGATGAAGATCAAAAGGGGAATTGGGATCGAGTAAATTGAAAAGGGGATCGAAGACTTCTCTATAGGGAGGTTAGTTTGCTCGATCGAGTAGATTTCTACTCGATCGAGAGCTTTTGTCAGACAGGACTGCTCGATCGAGCAGTTCTGGTTTACTCGATCGAGTGGTCTTCTTTTGATGACCCTCAGTTTACTCGTTTGTTTTGAATTCCCCTCGATCGAATTACATGCCACTCGATCGAGGTCTTTTATTTCTTCGCCTTGTGGCGATTGATTTCCGCTTCACTTTCCTGCAAAAACAATACAAACCGATACCCAAGGAAATACCAAAAGATAGTCTAGCAGGAAGAATAAATTGTCTAAACTACGGATTATCGCGTAATAGTCTAATTGTCTAGCGCAATAAATTGTTTTTACAAATTGCACGGGGTTGCAAACCCGGCTAGTAACCAAAGAGTTCCGTGACAAGGCCACCGTTAGGCCTTTGACTTACGGAAGTACCCTCAGCTGTGGTGATTTCTGACTTCTTTTTCCACAATCCCTGGGGTATACGTGCAGCGGTGGGCTCGGAATGACTAACAATGTTAGGCATCTTCGCTGTCACGGTAGTCTCAACAGTCGAATCTTCCATGAAAATAGAACTGTCGAAGACGGAGTCAGGAGTACTCAAGTCTTCCTCCTGAAGAGTCTTATCTATCCTTCTCTACCTGCGCATACACAACTAGAGAGAAAAGATAAGAACAGTCTTAAGGAATTAGAAATTCCTTAAGACGAGCCAGAAATAAATAACAGAAAATTAAATTGCCTCCCCGGCAACGACGCCAAAATTTGATGCGTGTCGTTATACACCAAAAATAAAACCTAAGTCTACTAACTAAGAAGATAGCGGAAGTAGGGTCGATCTCCACAGGGAGGAAACTAATTAACTGAAATCTAATTCTGCCAGTAACAATTTATGGGGGTTTGAAAAGGTTTATACTAAACTAAAAAGATTAAAGGAAGAGAAATAAAGATAGAGAAAGAATATGCTAGGATTCGGTCTACTGAAGTATCGGCATCTACAGGTCAACTAAGTCAGTCAATCTTTTAATGAGAAGAGCAATGGTTTTCTCCTCTCGGTCTCAAACCGCCCTAGGGATTTCCTAATTAACTCTCGTCCTCTTAGGAGTCACCTATCAATTCTAAGCAAGCCTTTCCCTTCCAATCTCTCGATCCAGGTCGGGGTTAACTACCTAGCTAGTCTCCTGCGTGCACTCATTCGACTAACCTCAATTAAATTGCTTAGACTGATTCTCATATTCAAGACGAACTAAAATAGTCTATCCTAACATGCCTCTACTACAGTTTCCCTCATCCCAACATACAAGAGAATTAGCTACTCATGTTATAAACTATGCTAACTAAAACGATTGAACATATGACATAAGACATAATAAAACCGTAATTGACAAGCATGAATAATAACAAAGCAGTAATTAAGAGAAGTAAAACAATAATTGAGACTAAAATAAGGATTAAGAATAAAGAGAGAAAAGTAGTTTACAATCTTAGCAAATCCAGCGTAAAGAACAAATCCTACGTCGATAAACCCGAATGCAAACCAAAGATAAAGTTCAGAAACTAAAGGAAGATTAAAGCTAATAATTCCGAACCCTAAGGGTTCTGAGTCCTAATGACTCCGAATCTGAATCCCTAAAACTGACGACAAATAAGAGTTTATATAGGCATAACCCGACTCTTAAACCTAATTAAGCTATGGACTTAAGGCCCATGATAGATTCTACTCGATCGAGGGAAATAACCACTCGATCGAGGACTTTATTGGAGGAAATCACTCGATCGAGTAACAATTCTACTCGATCAAGCAACTTTTCAGCAGCTACTTACTCGATCGAGCACAGGACAGCTCGATCGAGGTCTTTTCTCTTCCACGCTCCTCGATCGACCAAATATATAATCGATCGAGGTCTTTTGGCCTATCGTGCAGTGTTGGACATGGCTTTGGACTTGATTGCGAGCGGTTTCACGCTTTCCCATGCAATAGCTTCTGTTCCGTTCCTTCCATTCTCCTAAATGCATGCAAAGTGGACTATTTTGGCTCGGTTTCCGCTACTACGCAGCTTGTACCTACAAAATAGTAATGAAAGTACAAAGTAGCCAAATAGGGGCATATGGTGATATAATATCACCTAAATGACATATAAATGCGTGCAATAAATGGACTACAAAGTCTATATAAAATACACGCATCAAACTTCTCCAAACTAAACCTTTGCTTGTCCTCAAGCAAACTAAATGCAGCTATATGGAACAAAATAAACCTAGGGGAATGGAGCAAGTCTCAGAGCAAGCTACAAGTCAATGTTAAACAGTTTAATGCACTCGATCAATCGCTACAAAGCTTAATACGAAAGTGAACAAATTTATACAACCTTGGAAATAAATTAAACTTTCGACCTTGCAAGACTTAACCAAATTCGGACTCTCACGGGTCACTCTTCTCTCATCAAGCAAATGGTAAGTAGATATGTATAAGAAAAGAGAGAAGAAAATATAGTCACTCACCTAGACTACGACCGACACAACATGCATTGCTAACTAATATGAAAGATGATTCAAGCACCGTACACACGCACACCACCGTTCAAGGACTATCACGTGCCGAACATTTGCAAAATCTGGATATGTGAGGCTAATTGGTAAGAAGGGGCAAAACAATTAATGGAAATGTGAGGGTAAATAGCCAAGCTAGTTCCTAACAAGACCGCAATAGAACTCGTTCCATTCTTCCAACCATCAAAAATAAAGCTCGATGCCTTAACCAATATAGGCATATACAACACAAATCCCAAATAACACCTCGACAAATAATAATAAGCGCAGGAGGTGTAAACAATAAAAACTTCAGCCAATTATTTTTCATATTTTTTTTCTTTTTCTTTTTCTTTTCTTGGCTTTTCTTTTCTTGGCTGACTGAGGGAAACATCTCGATCGAGCTGAATGAATCACTCGATCGAGGCAACAACTAACACAATCTGCTCGATCGAGCTGACAACTACTCGATCGAGGCACTATCAACACTTCACTTCTTTTTCTCGTAAATACCCACTCCAATCAATGAAACGAGCCAAAAACTGACACAACGGTAGAATATACCTCGACTACTAAACTAGCTCGGCAAAGGTAGGCTTAGTTTGGAATGTAGTTAAGGGCAACAGGCAGATATGGCTTTATGTGGAGTTAATGGGGTAAAATGGAGAAAAGGGAGATGCAAATATTCTCAAAACACGTAATACCGACCACAAACCCAATGCGTGCAGGCAATAAGAAATCAAAATTCATATACAAGCAAATGACACGAGATGTGGGGAGTAACTACTCTCATCCTAGATGAACTGGTCATAGATTTCACCAGTTATAGGCTCTAAAATCTCAGAATATATAAGTAGTTTGCCAAAATGTTGAGTCAAGTCTAATAATCAAATTCAAATTCCAAGACAAAATTCATAAATCACTATTTCGATTTTACTACGTAAATCAAAAAGGTGCAAAGAATAGTAGAAAATAAACTTGTAGTGCGATTTCATCATGAACAAGACTCCACTCCGACTCAACTATATGCAAAAATAAACGTGATATTTTTGATTTTTTCAAATTTTTCTAATTAACATGAATGTAAACGTGAATGCAATACAAATGCAAATGCAGACGCAGAAGGATGTGAAACACTTCCCCAAACCAAAACAGACAATGCCCTCATTGGCTATAACATAAAAGCATATAAGGGAAAGGGAAAAAAAACAACCTAATACATGTTCCTAATGGATGAAATATATAAAGAATGGAAAAAACGAAAGGAACAGGAAAACTCACAAGACAAAGCTTCCCCAAACCAGCATCAAACTGGGGAGCTAACATCACCGTCTCGCATCAGTTGCCTCTGTCCACAATTAATTTGGATACTAACACGAATTGCAGGTAAGATTATGCAGAAAAATCGAAAGATGAAGAACTAAAGGGGAATTGGGATCGAGTAAAATGAAAAAGGGGATCGAAGACTTCTCTATAGGGAGGTTAGTTTGCTCGATCGAGTAGAATTCTACTCGATCGAGGGCTTTTGTCAGACAGGACAGCTCGATCGAGTAGTTCTGGTTTACTCGATCGAGTGGTCTTCTTTTGATGACCCTCAGTTTACTCGTTTGTTTTCCCCTCGATCGAATTACATGCCACTCGATCGAGGTCTTTGTTTCTTCGCCTTGAGGCGATTGATTTCCGCTTTACTTGCCTGCAAAAACAATACAAACCGATACCCAAAGAAATACCAAAAGACAGTCTAGCAGGAAAAAGAAATTGTCTAAACTACGGATTATCACGCAGTAGTCTAACTGTCTAATGAGAACGCAAAAGATTGTTTTTACAAGTTGCACGGGGTAGCAAACCCGGCTAGTAATCAAATAGTTCCGTGACAAGGCCACCGTTAGGCCTTTGACTTACGGAAGTACCCTCAGCTGTGGTGATTTCTGACTTCTTTTTCCACAATCCCTGGGGTATACGTGCAGCGGTGGGCTCGGAATGACTAACAATGTTAGGCATCTTCGCTGTCACGGTAGTCTCGACAGTCGAATCTTCCATGAAAATAGAACTGTCGAAGACGGAGTCAGGAGTACTCAAGTCTTCCTCCTGAAGAGTCTTATCTATCCTTCTCTACCTGCGCATACACAACTAGAGAGAAAAGATAAGAACAGTCTTAAGGAATTAGAAATTCCTTAAGACGAGACAGAAATAAATAAACAGAAAATTAAATTGTCTCCCCGGCAACGGCGCCAAAATTTGATGTGGTCGTTATACACCAAAAATAAAACCTAAGTCTACTAACTAAGAAGATAGCGGAAGTAGGGTCGATCTCCACAGGGAGGAAACTAATTAACTGAAATCTAATTCTGCCAGTAACAATTTATGGGGGTTTGAAAAGGTTTATACTAAACTAAAAAGATTAAAGGAAGAGAAATAAAGATAGAGAAAGAATATGTTAGGATTCGGTCTACTGAAGTATCGGCATCTACAGGCTAACTAAGTCAGTCAATCTTTTAATGAGAAGAGCAATGGTTTTCTCCTCTCGGTCTCAAACCGCCCTAGGGATTTTCCTAATTAACTCTCGTCCTCTTAGGAGTCACCTATCAATTCTAAGCAAGCCTTCCCTTCCAATCTCTCGATCCAGGTCGGGGTTAACTACCTAGTCTAGTCTTCTGCGTGCACTCATTCGACTAAACCTCAATTAAATTGCAAAGATCGATTCTCACGACTAGCTAAATTAATCTATCCTAACATGCCTCCACTACAGTTTCCCTCATCCCAACATACAAGAGAATTAGCTACTCATGTTATGAACGATGCTAACAAAGACGATTAAATATATGACATTAGACATAATAAAACCGTAATTAACAAGCATGAATAATAACAAAGCAGTAATTAAGAAGAGTAACAGTAATTAAGACTAAGATTAAGAAAGAGAGAAAAGAAGAAGGTTACAATCTTAGCAATCCGGCGTAAAGAACAACTCCACGTCGATAAACCCGAATGTAAACCAAAGATTAAAGAGTTATGAAACTAATGAAAGATTAATGCTAATAATTCCGAACCCTAAGGGTTCAGAATCCTAATGATTCTGAATAAATAAAACTGACGACAAATAAGAGTTTATATAGTGCAAAACACGACTCTAAACCCTAATTAAGCTACGGACTTAAGGCCCATGATAGATTCTACTCGATCGAGTAACAATTCTACTCGATCGAGGACTTTATTCTAGGAAAGCACTCGATCGAGTAACAATTCTACTCGATCGAGCAACTTTTCAGCAGCTACTACTCGATCGAGCAACTTTTCAGCAGCTACTACTCGATCGAGCACAGGACAGCTCGATCGAGCAACTTTTCTCTTCCACGCTCCTCGATCGACCAAATATATAATCGATCGAGGTCTTTTGGCCTATCGTGCAGTGTTGGACATGGCTTTAGACTTGATTGCGAGCAGTTTCATGCTTTCCCATGCAAGAGCTTCTGTTCCGTTCCTTCCATTCTCCTAAATGCATGCAAAGTGGACTGTTTCGGCTCGGTTTCCGCTACTATGCAGCTTGTACCTACAAAATAGTAATGAAAGTACAAAGTAGCCAAATAGGGGCATATGGTGATATAATATCACCTAAATGACATATAAATGCGTGCATAAATGGACTAGAAAGTCTATATAAAATGCACGCATCAAGACTATCATGTTAAGCCTGCAAAAGGCATGGCTAATGGATTAACAATACTTGCATCTTTCCCACCGTTCTGATTGTTATTTCTCTTTGTCTACGTAATCTCATATTACATAAAACTTTATGAGTACATGTCTAGGTTAGAATCTAGACTTAGGACTCTTGGCCTAAAGGTAGCTCCCACTGTTTTACCAGTATAATGGGATAGGATATACAACTATAGGAACTGGTTCTAGTCCCTCCAATACTGTCGAATCCAAGCTACTCTCATATGCATCATCATATGACGCAATGTACACTATTTCCGTTGTGAAATCCGCAATGATAAACTGCCTGGAACAATTCCAGCGGATACATGACATTTATATTTGAAAATGTCATTCCTACTTGGAACCTTTCCAATTGTCTTTTCTGCTTGGAACTCTTCCAACAGATAAAGCTTCTATAAAACACAGCCAGTTCGTAATTTCAAATCACTATGATCAGTTTGGAAACTGAAGTCTGTGTAACTCCTTACACACAACTCACTGTAAACTCCAAATACATGGAACATATTTTTAGTCCTTCGCAAGTACTTAAGGATGTTCTTTATGGCTATCAAGTGACTCTCACTTGGATTTCATTGCAAACGACTTGTCATGCTCAAAGCATGCAAAATGTCGGATTGAGTATACATTACAGCGTTTATAATTGATCCCGCAGCGGAAGCAAAAAGGAATCAATTATCATGTGTTCAACTTCCTTGAACTAGTCAAAGATCTTATCAATATAAGAATTTTGACTCAACACTAATATCCTTTTAGATTTATCTCCATAAATCCAGATATCTAAAAGATGTATTCTACTTCTCCAAAATCTTCTATCATCTAAAATGATCAATATGTCTCCACATATAAGACTAATGAAAACCATATAACTCTCACTAAACTTCATGTATTCAACATAATTCCTCGAGATGTCGAGAAATATTTTATGACATGATTGACACACTAATTCCAACTCTTTAGTGCTTACTTAAGACATCCTCTTAAGCTGGCAAAATTAACTTAGGATAGTTAGGATCTACGAACCCACATGTGAATATAAAATATACAACCTCTTCTAGAATCGTATTCAAGAAGGTGGTCCTTGAGCTTCAATTGACATCATACTATTATGATATGCTATAATCGCTAAGTATATTCGAATGGATCGAAGAATTAAGGTTAGTGCAAAACTCTTTGCCTACCCATTTATCTTTAAAAACATTGTAATGTTTACCCATGCAAATTTCGATCTTAAAAATCAATTTACATTGAAGAGGTTGTACTTCTTCAAGTAAAATTACCAGGTCACATACCTGACCATCATGCATGGAGTCCATTACGAATCACATGACTCTAAGCCATAGCAAGAAGTTGGGACTAGAAACAGTCTTTTATAAGTCACAGATTAGAATTCATCGCTATAAAGAAGTGATAAAATTCCACCTGACCTCTTATGTTCCGAAGAAACAACTACTGAACAAGCAATGAGGAAAACCTTTTCCGGACCATATGCTCAGTTTGTGGCTTTTGAAACGTTTTCTCCCACTCTGTCTTATCAAGAAATAATCGTATTTTTATTGAAAGACAGCATCACGAATCACAAACGCTTTGTTCTCGTGGTCAATGTGGGATTATTGAGCACTTGTTTCATTAAAATAACTTATAAATTAGGTACGCTATCTACCCATATCATATATGGAATGAAATCAGACTGTTAAAAAATGTGCTTTAATATGTTGGGAAAAGAAATAGCAGACAAAAATATTAAGATCCCAAGGTTAGTCAAATGGCTCATTTTGACTTGACAAAGACAACCATATCGTATAAGGTTCTGTTTCTCTATTCAACAACGCCTTATCTCATAATGTGTGTTAGAGAAGTTAACTCGTGAAACTATTTCACAATACTTTTGGTGAAAATCAAAGTCAGTACTTAGATCTTTACAGTTACGATTTGGTCGTAAGTCCACTATCTAATATTCTTGGTGGTTAACTACTTCACATTGAAGCTCTTTGAAATTTTCAAAGATTTCTCTTGGCACCTCATTAAGTAGAATCAAACACAATATCTACTTAAGTCGTCGGTAAATAAAGTGAAGTAGTCATCACCATCTCTGGTTGTGCATGTTATTGGACCACACATATTCTTATGTAATATGGCCAATAACTCATTGGTTCGGTTTCCTTTTCAATAAAAAAAGGGGATGAATCATCTTGCCTTGAATACAAGATTCGCACACACACCATAAGATTCAAAATCAAATGTTTTAGGGATACTAGTCAATACTAGCCTTTTAATGTGCTATACAATCCAGAATTAAGATTAGATTAGGGTCACCAATTTTGAGCCTTTTACAATCTATATGACAAGTAATCACTAGTGTAGGTCAAGAATATAATTACCTTTGATTGGTATGGGATAACCATTGACCAAGTATAGGCATAAAAAGATACAACGCTTGTTCTGTTCACAAAAAGTGAAACACTTGTGTCGTAAACTAAAGTGGATACTATATTCTTTATTTAGAGGTCATGTACATAACAATGTTTATTAAAATACACCTCTAAATCCAAAACTAGATTGATCACATTATAACTTTTATATGTCTCTATAGAAATAAAACTACAATAGTTATATTTCCCTTGTACGTCGACATTTAATCATGGTTAGTCGTCGTACGAATTATTATATGCAATGAATACATTGATGAAAACCATAATAGGTATCTAATACCCAAAAGTTGCATTTAGCAAAATAAATGTCGATCATATAGATATTATGGGTGAAAATAGTACACCGAATTTCTAACTCTTTAGAAAACTTGGGGCAGATTCTTTTCTT